>BMAO01035099.1:0-17866 GCA_019973975.1 Trichonephila clavata
AAAAAAATAAAACTGCTGCATTATTTGCGTAAATAAATATGAAAAATTTGAAAAAAAAAGAAAGAAAATTTCATTGGTACCTTCATAATATAAGCTGTCAAATATTCTGGACTAGTTTTTGAAAACTAATTATTTTTACTGTAGGAAAAAATGTAATATCTACTATCATACCTCTACCCTCATTCGCGTGCATGAATGGAGTAAACATTTAAAAAATAAAATTAAAGCAAATTCTCCTCCTCACTCTTTGCATTTGTTAGAACTCTTTTTTCATTCATGAAAGCATTTGCTTAAAAACCACTAGTCTAAAATTTTGCATATTTAAATACATTTCAGCTATGAATGGAAATTTAAGTATCCACTACTTGCGATAACTTATTTGGAAAAAAATGAAGATGTGGGAATTTTTGTTGTTGTTGTTGTTGTTCTTAGGTTTATTTAGTTTATTTAGCACATTTTAAGAAAAATATGCGAAAATTGAGAAAAAGAAATTATTATTACTAAAATGGGAAAAATGGGTAAAAATTTTACGGGGAAAAAAAAAAAAAAAAAAAAGATAAACGCGGTTTTTTTTTTTGTACCAAAAGTTTATGAACAAATTTTCAATTTTTACCAATTCTGATGTGTTGCATGTTATTCATTTTTCAAATAACCTGTAGGATAAGAGATATTTAAATTTTTACAAAAACTAGAGCACTTTATCTTAGTTATATGAAATTGTTTAAAAAAAACAGTGATTATATTAACATAAGGGTCTGTAAATTTTGTAATAACAGGGTTGTAAGGGCTAAAGTGTTTTTAGCCCCGCCTAGAGATGTGGGAGGAAGGGAAGGGTGACTAGCCATATCAGTTAATAAATCTATTTATTGAACACACAAATTATCAGCACAATTCTAATAATTCAAACGAGAAAAGATGTTCCCAATTTTAGCAATATTAGAGTAAATAACGAGAGGCGCGAATTATAATAAGACTTTAAATATCCTTCCTCCTATTTCAGGATAAATCTACTATCCCAAATATTTGAGCAAGAATTAAACTTTAGTGACCAATCATCACTTTAATTCTTTCATCTATCTAATCTCTGAAATGCGTTATAAAATAGTACAATACCTGATCAGTAGAAATCTATCCTTTTCCTCACATTCTCCTATATCTCTCACTAGCTTGAAAACTTAGACTTATATATATCCGACTAATCTGAATATCAGGTTTTCTCTTCAGAGGGTTCGCTGTGAATAAACTTAAATGATAGACCAAAGATTTCCCAGAGTATTAAAGGAAGGACGTGGATAGATCCGTCACAACTCCCTCCGTGAAGAAAACGTGATTTTGAGGGTCCTAACGACCCGATAAAAATTACGTTAAAAAAAAATTTTACACCCAATAAAAAAAATTACGATTAGATTTTAATTTAACTCCACTTCTTGCCTAGAATTCAGATAACGAGAACACACAAAGAAACAACTTGTCTAAATTTATATTGATGTAATTGGAACATCTCATGGACCTAAATCCTACAGTGCACCCATTCGGGGAGAACCAAGGGAAAACCTCGTAAGAAAAATCCTTGGCCGTGCACACTAATTAATTACTAACAACTGCTAAAATACTAACAAAAGATTTCTCTTAAAACAACTTTCATGACATCTAAAGAATTCGAGTCAGCCACCAGAAATAAAAATAGGATTAATACCGGCTCAAAAAAAATATCAACTATATATATACATTGACAACATTCAACTTTAAACTCATATGTGTAATACCAATTATTTTAAATACATATACTTCCACAGAAATAAACACCTTATCTGATTTTTTTTCTAAAACTCCCCATCCAATTGCGCTATGCTGTAGTGTTATAATAAGTATTTCCTACTTACGCCGCACCTCCGAATAGGTAAACCTACATACTTCAGAGCATAAATATATACAATTTTCAAACATACAATATTAAAAAAAACAATACAAAAGGAATTCTCGCACAACAGCTAAGTCTTATCTTTTAGCAAAACAAATGTGAATAAATATATGTTTTTCACCTTTTGGAATAAAATTTTACCTACAAAAGTTCATTTTTTAAATAGCAAGAAAAATACACTTCTTAGTGACAACTTTTGCACAGTTAAACATTTTTTTTTTAAAAGAGACCTGCTCTTTGTCAAAATTCACTTGACTGCTTGACAATAAGGAACACATAAAAACAATACAAGCAAACAATGAGCAAGAAAAATACACTCAACTCAGTGACAACTTTTGCACTGTTAAACATTTTTTTTTTAAATGAGACCTGCTCTTTACCAAAATTCTTGACTGCTTGTCAATAAGGAACACATAAAAACAATACAAGCAAACAATGAGCAAGAAAAATAACTCAACTCAGTGACAACTTTTGCACAGTTAAACATTTTTTTAAAAAAATGAAACCTGCTCTTTGCCAAAAATCACTTGACTGCTTGTCAGTACGGAACAAATAAAAACAATACAACCTGACCATCTTTCTTCAGATTCTTTTCCAAGTATCCTCACAGCACCTTAAACTTCCTGGTCTCCTGCTAGGGCGATTCTCCAATTGATTCTGGATGATTGGACTCCTCTGCTCAGTATGGACTCCTTTTGGGTTGCTTCTTTCTGCTTCGCTGGTTAGGTTAGACTCTGCTCCTCCTCAATTGTTCTTGCCCTCCACTGAACTGATGTTGGCTGCGCAGCTCATACGGACATTTTCTCTCAGGCTGGACGTCTCGACCGGACAGATCTTTCTCGGCTGCCAAAGCTCCTCGTGACAACAGGGACTGGACTTGTCTTTCGTTGACTTCTCTCCTGGTCCTCTTCCCATTCGAAATCCAACTCACTCGATGTAAAAAGCGTAAAAGCTCGATGTAAAAGTGAAATCGCCACTCGATACGAAAAACGTGCTGCTCGTTTTCCACTTCCATTCAACTGAAGTGGATTTTTCTCCATTTTGATGTCCAAAATTAAGCTCTGACCAAATTAGATAAGCGGCAAAGCTGACATTGAAAAACTGCTTATATGTAACAGATTTATAGTATGCAGCTTTTACAGTCTGCAAAACAATTACATTCTTATCACTTTTATACATTTTTTTCTGTCTTTGTTTATTTAATTCCAATTTTCTGTAAATTTATTCATTAATTCTGATGAGGAGGTACATCCCTTTTAGGACTACAATTCCGCAATTTCTACGAGAGGAGTGGCCAAACCTTTTTTGGAAGAGTCCACTTTCAAATAAAAAATAATTAAGCGTGCCGCTTCCAACTTTTCGTACAAATGAAAAGGTGAAAAAATGTTACTTTTAGGCTTATTATGTAGCTGTTACGCAAAGAGCACATTTTTAAAGCACATGTCTAAGTAGTGGACATTTAAAAACAATATAATAAATGAGATCAAAGCACAAACTTAAAATTTTTTATTAACCAGTTCATTTAATATTGAACGATATTTTGATTTTGTTATGTTTATAATAGAAAAACTATGTTCACAACGCATGTTGATTCAATCTACAACAATATTGACAGAGCCAAATCGTGTAAATTTGAAAAATTACTTGTTAGTACAAATTTCTAAAATTCCAATAGAATTCCTAACATTTACTTTTCAGTGTAGTATGGAACTGTATATAATAATTTCGATTTTGATTTCAGGTGGGTCAGGTGGTTTGTTGTAAAGAAATTGAAAAATATTTGTGAAAAGATCTGCCTTTTTTTTATCATCTTGAAAATCATCAACTAGCACTGAAAGAATCGTGCAAAAAAGGATATTAAAAATTTTTTATCTATCATAACTCGGAGCACTATCAACATTGTAGATAGTTCATCAGGCCGGCTCTAGCAATTTTGCCGCCCCGGACAAAAATTAAAAATGCCGCCCTTTCCCAAAGTTAAAAAATATAATTAAAAAGATAAATATTCTTCTCAGATACACACCTATAAAACTTAAATATTTCTTGCGGAAAAAAGGCAGCTTAACATAATATAATATAAATATTTATTAAAGCTAAAACACAAAAATAAAACAACAAAAAAATTACAAAAATTATTTTCTGACTTTTAATTCTGAAAACTTTCTGATCAATTCCTTTAAATCAATTTATTCAGCTATTTTATGTTCGATAGTCAAAGTAGCTAAGTCATTTAATCTATTTTGAAAAATTGTGGACCGTAAGAAATTTTTTAGTAATTTTAATTTTGACAATCTCCTCTCTCCACTTGCTAAACTTTTTGGCAAATAAAGTAAAATTCTTAATGCAACAGCAAAATTTTGGAGCACACAAATTCTAAAACAAAATAAATTTTGAAACTTCAACTGGGTCTTTCTTTTTTTGCCTATAAAAGCTGAAACTGACATTATCTCATCTGCTAGATTAAGCCCACTGATTATCCATCGGTCAACATCATTTTTAAATTTTTATAGTTTTTAATAATTTAAATTTTTAAGGGTATCTTTTAAATGATATGTATTGTGTAAAATTTAGAAACAATTACATTTAATTAAATTTGCATTCTAAGGTATTAACTGTTTGGTCATTGTAAAAAAAAAAATTAAAGCTCTATTTTGAATTTTTAATTTAGGATCTTCCACCGGATCATCTTATGCTTCGTATCAAATTAACATTTTCCTTCGAACCAGAGGCGGATTAAGGTAGTTGGAGGCCCTTGGCGGTAAAAGATTTGAGGCCCATGGGCTCAAGAGTCGAAATACTAAAATAATGAAAAGAGCCGCTTACTTTAAATTCTCAAAATAAAATGTATTGCTAATAATAAAACTCAACGGTTAAAGAAAAATCTTAACTGTATATAAAAACAAGATATCAACTATTGGCATTGCCAAGTAATTTTAGCGCGTTTTTCACATGTTGTATTTTACAATAAGGTAACTAAATGAACTTTTTACTAACAAAAGTAGTACTGTACTTAAAAAAAAAAAAAATGATTAAATTTTAAATATGATTTGGCTATCTAGGGCACAAATGCGACCAAATGCCGAAAACCCAAGGTCAATTGGTTGCTTATTGGCTGAGAAAAAGGTACGACAAAATATGGAACGAAGACGAAATTTGCGTCCTAATAGCGCTTTTGTTCCACTACGTGAAAAACGCGTTAAAAATAAAACCTTACTAAAGAGCTTACAGTTTCGCTATACAAATTGATTTCTCTTTGGCAAATTCATCAATATTTTTGCCATATCTATTTTATCCAAAAATTTTGTTCTGTATATAATATGGTCATGTTGTTCAATTTGTCTTTTCTCCCATAGTATTTCTTAAATTATTTTAATACGTTTTAAAACTGAAAAAGATCTTTCGCCTGATGCATTCGAGATAACGGTATAGTTAAAAATATTTTCAAAAGTATTTCTACATTAGGATTTCTCTTGCAACTCGATAAATTTCTAGGGGTGGTTTTCACATTATATCTTTTTTTCTTTCTTTTTTTTCTTGATCCACAATTCATATAGTCAAAATTAAATGATTCAATATCGTCTTTGTAGATTTCCTTTAATTTTTGTGTAGCTTTCTTTTTAATACACTGGGCTTTCACCAACAGTTATGGTCAGGAGTGTGCAATTTTCTTTGATTGATGGAGCACTCTCCAGTCTGGCGATACAAACTGTTGCACTGCGATTTATAAACATCATTTAAGGGGTGTTTTCCAACAGGATATCGTGCTCCCTCATCCCTGTTGTAATCCAACAGGCTCTACAGAAAAAAGACATGTTGAGTTGGCCTACTAGATCACCAGATCTTTTTCCAATCGAGCAGGAATGGGACATCATTGAACGCAATGTCAGCTTCACCCACAACCAGAATTAAACAACCTTATAATGACCGACCAAGAACAACAAGCATGCAATTCCATCCCACATACTGATATCCGGTACCAGTACGACACGAGGCATGCACATTTTCATGCTTGCATTTAAAATTGTGGCGGTTATACCAGTTTTTTAATGTATCATTATTTCACATTTGAAATGGCTCTACTCTTGCTTGCATGAACATGTGATCTTGAAACTTTAATCAATTTAATATGCTACCTATACATTTGTGTAGGTAGCCTATTACCGATTTGTATTGCCGAAGTTTTATTAGTCGACAATATTTTTTACTTCGTGTTCGGATTTTTTTTTCGATCATTGTAAAATGTACCCGAGAGTAGTCAAGCATGCCTGTAAACTGAAAACGAACTTGTTTGATTTAAATAGCATTCATTTGCTTGAATAAAATTTGGGCAAAAAAAAAATGCATGTGAAAAGTTTGTACAAATTGCAGCAATACGAAGAAAAAGATGGCTAGAGCTGCTACACGACTAAAAAACGAGGAAATATCGGGTTGCAATATCGGTTCAATATCTTTTTTTTTTTTTTTTTTGCACGTTGAACTTATAAGTGGAATCCATCAAGCTGGGGGCCCCTGGCGGCCGCCAGGTCCGCCACCCGCTTAATCCGCCTCTGCTTCGAACCCTGTGACGTGGCTGTCTTACCTGAAAGTTAGCAGGGATATCAATCTCGGCGGTCAATTCTTTTGCATCACAGAGCATTTCATCAAAAGCTACATCCAATCGAAAATCCATAAAAAAATCTTTACAATTTCGTGAGAGTTCCATAGCAGATGGCATATCCTAATCTTTTGTCTACAATAGCTTGCTTATCGGATTTATGCTGTTTAAGATTTTATATCAAAGAATTATGGAGCATAGCAATTTTTGGTTTATATATATATATATATATGTAATAGAATTTAATAATCAGGATGCCTCATCTCTTTTAGAGTTGCTGATTTCAGCATTATCAAAAACATTAACTAAAACACCATAAATACCTCTCAATTGATACCTTAAAGATTTAATAGCATCTTTTCTGCTTTCCCTGCGATTTTCACTTAGTGGCTTCAAAGTTATGTCCTTTATATATTTTAATAATATAGACCAACAAAAAATTGATGATGAAAAAAACATTTTTTTGAGCTACATTAAAAGCTCCTAAAAAGCTACAAGCTTTTAAAGATGCTTTTGCCTTGTCATTAACCACCAAATTTAAAGAGTGACTAATACATGGCACGTAGATTGTTTATTGATTTTTCGCCCTAATTCAAAATTTTACCCTGATTCCTCGTCTCTCATATTGGGCTTCAGTATCTATGACCTGCCCCCGCATATCTAAAAAATTTAGCCCTAGTTTTTTTAAGTTTCTCAAACTATTAAATTAGAAAGTTCACTTCCAGTCAATCTCTCAACTGGAAAATTACCAAAGAGAAACTCTCATCAGTTTTAACAATAACTTCATTAGGATTAAATTTCTCAATACCTACATATCTTACCAAAAGTGTCATTTGTTCGATCTTGCTAGAATTGAGGTGCAATCTAAAATTATTGAATAATATTTGGTTTGTTTAATTTTATGAACAATGTGTAATATTCTCATGTAAAAGAGAAATTGTCTCGTTCTGAATATTTCTCCTTAGATAGTGTACTTTAGGGAAATTTTCACGTCAATATTTCAATTTAATCCCAAAATAATATTTTACAATCTATATACTCTTAACTATGGATACATATATACAGAGTAATTTCATTGACATTAAAATATCCTAGTTTCTTTTTAACTGAGTAATTCTTTGGTTTAAAACCGTCATTCACTTAAGTGATTTTATTTATTACACAATTTATGCATATATGAATAATCTAAAATATCTAGGATTCCAATGTATAAATAATACTATTTTAGAAAATATTTTCATACTAATTTTTCAGTAAAAAATAAAAAGTATTTTTCAAATTCGACCCAAATGCCGCCCCGGACACGCGTCTGGTTTGTCCGGCCCTAGAGCCGCCCTGAGTTCATGCATTAATATGAAATATGTTAATCCCCCCCCCCTCTAAAATCAATACAAAAAAAAGCAAGTTTGTCAACAACAGAATGTATTTAATAAACTAAGATAGAAAAAATATAATTTTTTCTCTGTAATCTTAAGTTTAAATTATTTTAATGTCAATTAATATCGGCAAGAAAAGCTTAATCACATGGCAAGTCTTCATTATAGAACAGCAAGTACTCACTAGGTAGCCCAGCGTTTTCTTCCAGATATTTTATAAAATACACTCCCTCAAATTCCAAAATCTTGCGAGTAAAAAAAGCTTTGGAATTCAAGTGCATTTTCTACACGATAAATTTCAACTGAATCTCAATTACGTTTATTTAAAATAAATATTTTGAGATTTTTTTTTTTTTTATCTAAGACAGCTGCATTTCAATAAAATTGTAAAAAAAAAATGTGATATTTATTTTTTTTTCAAATTTATAAACAAATTTTATTAAGTCTTCGCGTGCCACTGTTACCTCTCCACAGTGCCACACCGTGGCACGCGTGCGGCGGGTTGGCTAACCCTGTTCTCCGCCATTTGCCATTCGGAAGACTTTTGTGTGACGAGCTTGAGGAGATAGGATAAATCTAATTGTGTGAGGGGTCGAAATGAAGTCGTCCCTTTGTGAGGAGTTACAGAGTAGTAGAACCCAATCGACGAAATATTAGATAAGTACAGTTTTGTGTGAGGTTGAAAAATAAATATTAATGAAAAAAATATACAGAGCGAGAGTAAAATTGGATTTTAGAAATAAAGAAGGGCTTATTGAAGTGTTTCTATGTCTATTAAAATTTAAATCAGGGATATATTTCTCAATACACGAGACGGTTAAAATCTGAGAATTTATTTTTAAAAACGGGTTAGCTTCAATTTTTTTTTTAAAAAAATGGCTAATAGTGGGTGTTGGATCGCGTTTTGAAGATTTAATTCATGAACCAGCGAGTATTTAAAATTTGCCTTAAGGTAACATTTTGTAACGTTTTTAACAAATTAATATAAGTCTTTTCTACATGACCATAGATTGGAGTTACATAGCTCAGAACTGCTCTGAAAATCAGGATACCATAAGCATTCTAATTTTTCTTAAAATTAAGAGGTAATAGCTAAATGCGACTTTTTTTAAATTTACTTTTAATATGTATAATGGAATCAGTACCGGATTACTCATCAGGCGGAGTAGGCGATTGCCTACCGGCATTTTAGGGGCCTACAAGAGCGTGTTCTATTTTCTGCTAGTGCTCTAAAAACACCAGGGCGAAGTCTAGGTTGTCAAGAGCGCAAGTCTGCGAGTAAACATCGTCTTGTATCCAATTTACACCTACTGATGGGTAGTTGCTCCACAGACTTCGTGCAGACTCCGGATGTTTGATTGCATACAGAATATAGAAAATCTTGGTAGGGTAGGTTATTTAGCTTTTCTTTTCCTGGGATTGGCTTGTTAACAAGGCTTGATTTAGATTATTTTATTAGTTAGCTCAGTTTATGTATATGAAACAGTTGACGCTGCAGAAGGCTGAATTCACTTGCTATTATGGCCATTGGATACCACGTCTTGAAGAACATAGAATTCCAAGATGTTCTAAGCAAATTCACGGTCAAAAATTGAGAAAACCAAATATTTAGTTATTTTTCATTGTGCAAGGGTTAGTTTTTTTTATTACAGATTCTAATAAATTATTATTGTTAATTTAAATTTTTTTAATTTGCTGATAATTTATTATTTTATTTCTGCAATGAAATATGTTCCTAAAATGTTGTGTAATAAAATTATTAGGCTATAGGGCCCCTAGAATACGACTGCCTAGGGGCCTCCATGTCGTTTAATCTCTCACTGAATGGAATGTTTGAAAACAGT
Source organism: Trichonephila clavata (assembly GCA_019973975.1). Classification (NCBI taxonomy): domain Eukaryota; kingdom Metazoa; phylum Arthropoda; class Arachnida; order Araneae; family Nephilidae; genus Trichonephila; species Trichonephila clavata. The sequence goes on from BMAO01035099.1 coordinate 9,736, forward strand.
GGCGTACACACACACACACACACAAGGGTGGGGTTTGGGAATCCAAATCTCTCCCATACATCAAAAGAGTTTTAATTTTTAGCAAAAATATTACGCATTGCAGGGCCGTTTTTAACCTCCCCGGTGCACTAGGCACTTCAAGTTGTAAACCCCTCCCACTATTGCCAAAGTACCCCCTCCCTCCTTCAGTTCTTAACTCGCCAGCTTTGGTTCGGGAAGACCCTTAACTCTCTTCCTTTTCTTTATTCATGGTGTTTGGTGAGTCCTTTCCATTATCTACCACCTATGGACCCACCATGTCTTGGACTGGCAACCGTAAGGAAAGATAGTAGCAGGGTTCGGCCACTCGTGTTCATTTCTTATCATGGTCCACCCACCCACCCTTTTGTAAAATAGTACAGTAAATTAATGTAATCGTTTACAGTTACGATACAGAGCAGGAATCGTGAAACTTTTTGAGACGTGGGTTAAATTTTGCTCATATTTTTTAGTACTAGCTCGTGGGTCACTAATGCCCATCTCCACCAGAGTTGAGTTTAAAATTTTTTCACTGATTATTTTTAAAACTAAACATCTTTAAAATTCAATTAGCTTAATGGGTAAAAATGGTCGTGGTTTGACGATTTAAAATATTTTAGGGGGGGGGGGTTAAAATTTTTTAAGTGTTTGGTGCAAATGGCAATAAGTGTTTGAATGACCAAGGAGTAACGAAAATTACACATACAAATATATATTATGAAAAATTATTTATGAGTACAAATTTTATGTATATCTAAATTAATTACTATTTGGTTTATTTTCATTAGTTTAACGCATTTTGCAGTTAATTCCCTGTTAAGTCTTATTCTATTAGAAGATTTTAAATAGTTCATTGAAGAAAACATTTTTTCACTCGAATATGGCGACCTAAACATCGTTAAAAAAGAACACACATTAACTAGTTTTTTCATTGATATAAAATTATTTGGACTACTTTTACTCAGGTTTCTTTCTACTTTAGAAATAAAGTCTTAAAATTTTATTTTCCACACTACGCTGCTTCGAAACTCAACTAATTCCATTTCTAAATTATCGATACCTAGCCACATAAATTCGGTAACTCCATTGTTTCAAATTCTGTTTTATATGGATATAAAATAAAGTGAAATGTATTTTTCAAACTTTTAAATTGATTGAATCTCTCCTCAAAAGCTTGTTCTATTTCCTGAATAATCGTTAAATGTTTTTTAATTGCATTTTCTTGAATGTCAAAGGAGTTTTCAAAAATTATTGTGTTCTGAAAATGTTTTTGCAATTTAGGAAAATATTTCATGATTATAATTTCCAAATCCTTAGTAAAGATGTCAAGTTTCGTCATAAATATTTTAATGTTTCCAAATATCGTTAAAACAATTAGTTCATGCCTTTGAAGTTTTTTTTTCAGTTCATTAAAATGCTGAGTGATGTCGCATAAAAACATTAAATCACTTAGCAGCCAATGTACATTGGATAATTCCTCGAAACTATTGTCTTTTTCAATTAAAAAAAAGCTTAGTTTCTTCTAATAACGTTACGAAACGATGACCGAAACTACGCCATCGCATGTTGTATATCAAAATCCCTGAATATTGGCAAGTTCCTCTAAGAATTGTGCAAATTGCTATTTATAAAAAGCTCTTGCATTTATAAAGTTGATTATTTTTATTACAATAGTAATTACACTGGAAATTTGCATATAAATCTTGCGGTGTATTATTCAATGAAATTCAATAAAAAAAAAAGTTAACTATTTTGCTTAAACTAGAACGCCCGGGACTTCGATTGCCCTTCAACGACCGCGGTTTCGGTTCAACACCCTGATATAAAATACATAAAATAATTGTAAAAACGCAATAATTGCGCAATAATCAGTAAGTTTTAGTTTTAAGACTTTTAATATTATTTCATGTAATTATCATATATTTTGACCTTTAATATCTTAAGAAACTGTAACAAAACAAATTACTTAATCTTGTAAAATGAAATAAAACAATATTCATAAATATTAGAATAATAAGCAAACGCATAATTTTTGTGAGAATGAAAGTTTTTTAATCATTATTAATCGTTTTTATACATAATGTTTGTACATACCTCATTTGCAATGGATACAGTGATGTTCAATTTTTCACTTACATTTCTCTCACACCATTTTTGTGCAAGAGACAATCATTTTTTTATAGTTCTGGCATTTTTTTATAGAGTGGTAAGTAAATAATCTGAAAGTCTTTTGCTGCAAGGTCCAAAATATTGTAAAATGCATATACAGACCATCATCTTGATCCAGCTTTTATAGAATATTTTCTTGCCATTTCATTTACAATATCTACACCATATTTGGTTTCATTGTAGAACCTGCTCTGCACAAGGTTCAAGAATCGAATAATTTTTTTTATGAGAAGATAAACAAATGCTACGTAACGAAACACTTATACACAATTTTCGTATAATTGATTCATTTCTATATGAGCGCGAAAATACTGCATTCAAGGTCAAATAAATATGCGATAGTACTTTGGGAAGTTTGTTTTACTAATGGTATCTACTTAGTGAGCTATCTTTTGCTGAACGACGGCTATTTTTTTTATGATAAATTGCCTTGGTATCGAAACGAGACAAACGGACGTTCTAGTATATTTGGTTGTATAAAATCTCTCCTAATTGACCTAGAAGCACAAAGCTTTTTCTTGTAATCAACATGGAAAGTGATTAATGTTAAAGACAATGACTTTATAATGAATGTTAACATGGTTTTGTTGTTATGCCAATAGATGGCGCCTATATCTCTCATTTGTATTTATAGTTTTTCATATGTAATGAGTCTTCTAGCCCTAGCCGCCTTGTGTGCAGGTTGTAATTATGTCTGTGATAATTCTCGTATTCCGTAAATAATAAAAACTTAAACAATTAAGTCACCACAAATTTTCAAAATCTCAGCAAAAATGCGAAAAGGAGAACAAACTAAAAAGGCGCCGGTGTCCAGTTGACAAAGACGGACGTTCTAGTATTAAGATACTAAATAAATCCGATGTTTTTCCCTACCATACTAGGTGCATCATCTATTGTAACAGAGACTATTTTCTGAAAGTCCATATCAGTGGCGTAACGGAGAATATTAGGCCCCCCCCCTGAAAATTCAGCTTTTATGCCCCAAGCCCAAATACGTACTTAGCGTCAATCAAGCTTTGGGGCCCTAGAGCCCCTCCCCCGCAATGAGGGGGATACTTTTTACGCACCACTGGTCAATATCCATTTTTTAAATGCAATATCAAATTCTTTAAGAATATCAAGACCGGTACACTTCTAACTCTTCTTTGATTATATTTCCATACTTATAAACGAGCAAAAACTGCTAATTACATCAATAATCTCCTCTGAAGCAATTGAATACATTTCTGCATAATTTAAGTCGTTATGTATTTGCGAAAAAATATCCCCCCCCCCTAATTCTATTACTCTATCTTTAATTATATTGCGACTTATATATAGCTAACTCCTTTGTATGCTTCATAAGCAAATCTTTTTCTTCAAAATCAGCAAACAATGTAGGAATACATTCTCAAAACACTTTTTTTTTTTACAAATTCTCCTTCTGAAAGAAGTTTTCCGTGGCCAGCAATGGGTTGAATGTTTCTTGGAGTGCCTGCTTCCCGCAGGGAAGCTTAAACTCCTATCCTGGGAGAACTTTTGGGGAGATTTTGATTCGGCTTAACCTTGGCCGTTTGCTGCATTTGTGGTCATGAAGATTAAAAATTTAAGAAATAGAGATGATTTAAATACTTGAGAAGTTAGAAATTACTTTGAGTTCGTGGCGAGCAATGGAATGGGCAACTTGGAAATTAGCAGCTGTAATGTTATTTTTTGGAACCAAAAAGCTTTTGAAAACACTGCTTTAAAAAAAATTCTTTTGTAAAAAATACGCTTTTCTTTCTTCGTCTGTTGACATGCCGAGATTAGCATGCAATGCTTCAAAATGTCCTGTTACATTATATATATGTTGTCTTTTTTTTTAATATTACAAATTACACATATAACCATTTTATTCCTTTCAATCACGCCCTATTTATCAAACCATTCAGCTTGATATGGCCTGGAACATAAGTTCTCAACGTGGGCGATAACGCCCCTTTGTGGGCGTTTGAGGCTTACAGGGGGGCAGTAAAACACCTAGAGAAAATTAGGGTGCGTTGAGATGGCATGGAGGGGATTGGGCAGATTTACCAAATATAGTCTAAAAAAGACTAAAAAAACACGATGATTATGTACTAACAAAAGTATATTTTAATACAGTTTACCTTATGTTGATTGTATGTATTTAAATCATTTCTATATCACATATGTACGAAAATTAACATATTTCGGTAGGGAAGTGGATGAAAAACTTAAAGATTACATTACGTTCAGATCTACATTAAATTGAATAATAATAGTGCATTTTAATTTCTGTAGTGCACGAGTTGTCTTTGTGAGCAGTAGGAAAAATGTTTCGTCCACTGCATTTCATTACATATATTATCCAAGATACATAATTAAATATTTTAACCAGGAAAAAACGTATGATTCTTTAAAGATTGAAACTGTCAATTTATATTGATTTTGAAAGCAATAGTTTATTATGAATTACTTCGTATCCTCAAAACCTCTGCCTGTCTTTATGACAAGTAAGCTAAAACACTTTCATTCCACTCCTTTAAATGACGAAGAAATTCAGTAGCGTTTCAATTCCAACAGCATCTTTTATCTATGACAAAAATACACTGCTGGCCACCGTAAATGCAACACCAAGAAAGACAAAAGATAGCACAACAAAATTTATTTTGTAGATAACATGTTGACCAAGTATCAAATGATTAAATTTATAGACTTCTTTGAAGTGTGGTTCCTGCCAGAATCAGTAGCCAGAGTAGCCGCCATTGTTGGAGATCACCGCTGCCACACCTCGGCATTGATTCAAAGATACTTTGGATGTGTTCTTGGGGTACAGCAGACCAAGCAGCTTCCACACGTTGCCAAAGTTGATCTGGTGTGGCAGCTGGGGGTGTAATCTGGGTCAATCGTTGGGCAACCATGGACCACATGTTTTCTATCGGCGAAAGATCCGGAGAGCGAGGTCGGCCAGGAAAGCAATTCAATCTGGTGATTGACGAAGAACCTTTGGACAATGCGCGCCACGTGTAGTCGCGCATTATCCTGTTGAAATATGGCTGTGGCAAGCCCTGAAGGTAAGGAAGGACAACTGGCTCCAACACCTCGGAGATGCAGCGCTGGCTACTTAAAATATCGGCAATGCGTACTAGAGGAATGCGAGAGTGATATCCAATACCGCCCCATACCATAATACCCGGTGCAGGACCAGTGTGGTGGTGCATAACGCAGCTGTTCAGCATCCTCTCTCCACGGTGTCTCTAAACTTGAATCCGATCATCGTGGTATTGCAGACAAATGCGTGACTCGTCAGTAAGACAACTTCATTGCATTCTGCAGCCCACATCCTTCTTTCATCGCACCATTGGCGGAGGAGACGTCTGTGGTTCTGCGTCAAGGGTAGACCAAGCAATGGACGTCTTGCGGACAGACCACTCTGTTGTAAGCGGCGTCGAATGGTACGCGCAGACACTGAATGATGCGTAACAGACTCAATGTGCTGTGCTATGCTTCGTGATGTGACTGAGCGATCCGTCACTGCCATGCGCACAATTTGCCTATCCTCACGTGAAGTGGGCACTGAGGTGGATGCGATCGACCACGTCGGTCCGTCTACCCACCTGCATCAACGGTCACATCATCCGCATTACAGTTGTTTGGTTTCGTCCAACACGACTACGATTTTCCTGAAAGATAATCCACAATCTCGGTAGGCCACTATCTTCCTCTGTCGGACTCGGATACTTGATCAAAAGCTGGTCGCTGTTTTCTACGAGACATAACTGATCGTTTTTTAAAAAAACCGCAAGAAAAACAAAATTGCCGAACTTGAAATAGTGGAAATCTCCAAGCCTTAAATAGCGCTTTGAGGTGGCGCCACAGGCGTGCGTGATGTGTGTCTGCGCTGAAATTCTAATCATTTGCATATTTCACCTTTGCTAATTCATGTTAATTGCGTGCTTCCTTCAGGGTGTTGCATTTACGTTGGCCCCAGCTGTGTATATAATATTGCACATTTAAATATATTTGTGGCACTAGCTATTTCAGATTCGCAAGTAAACAAATTGGGGCTTTAGAAAAAAAATTAAAAAATATATTTTCTATTAGTAATAGGATATTTTTAAAACTTAACTCTTATTTCCACTATGTATTATGTACACTCTTATTTCTCTAGAGTGGAAAGGGGCGGTATCGAAATATTCACTAGAAAAGGAGGCGGTATCGAAATATTTGCTAGAAAAGGGGGCGCCAAAAAAGGTTGAGAACCTATGGCCTGGAACTTGTATGTGGCTTGTTTATAATTTCTTAACCGCCGACATAGTACAGGGCTACAATTAAATATATATATTTAAAATGCAATAATTTGAAAATGAATTTTGTATTAACATACATACACATTACTTTTAAATGCGTTCGAAATGGATGCCACTAAGTTTAACACTGGTATTGACTGGTACTGCAAACTTTAAAAATTACAAGCCAAAAATTGCTAGTATCAAGAATAACAGATATGCTCAAGGCGCCTCATCAGGTGAAACAGAGAGGGGACGATACAAGTGTTATGGAAATCTCTTTTATTAACATATATATCTGAACATAACCTTACAAAAGTGCATATTATCGAAAGAAAGTGTTTTAAATACAGTTATTTGCTTTAATTTGTCGATTTTTTTTTCAACAAACAGTGAGCAAAATTATACACTTTATTCGATATTTCGTAAACACTTTTGGGTTTATTTCAAATATTATACTCATATACATTTGTTGTCATTTGCATAACTCTGGAATTGTAATGATCAATTCAAGGTTAAAGACATTTAAATTACTTTTGTGTCAATGCAGTGCTTGAAAAAGAACAAATATAAATAATCCTCACAAATTAGAAAATCTAAATAAACCTGCGTAAACAAACAGGTGATTGCCTAGCAATTCTGAGTCAGTTCAAAGCTTGTGTGGGTCAGTGTCTGACCCACAGGTCATAGGTTTGCCATTACTGATATAGAGTACATGTTGTATGAATTGTTTTCAACACTTGTTTATCATTTTAATCTCTCTCGCTTATCCTTTACAATTTTTTACCTTTAGACATCCTTATTCTTTGTAGAGTCATTGCACTAGTACAATAAAGGCTTTGCAAAATAATTAATAACATCATTGTAATCAATTTACATGGTGATATCATTTTAGTGCATAGCAGCATCAAACTGTTACGCTTTTCATTTTTCATAGTAGATCTCGTTTCAGTCTTTACTGTCCAAAAGGCAGAAACCCTTCTATCATGACTCACTAGGTGGTGGTACGTTCACTGTAATTTAAACCTTTTTCTCCCTCCAATTTTTTTATCATTGGGTAGGTTTATTGGTCTCTAGTTGTTTTTGTGACCGGTTGGGTTTGAGGAACTTTATACTCTTTCATATAAGACTTCACTTAAATGCATCCTTTACTTTATTGAAGTAGTCTCTTTGTTGTACTAATTGTGATTTTAATACATTAAAAAGTTACAACAAAACAGATTTTAAATAAAACTATATTAGCTATGTATGGGGCAAAAACTTAATTGCAGTAAATTTGAACTAAGGTAGTAATAACTGCAGATTATTCCACACACAAGGTAATAATTCCAGTTATATTTTAAACATGTAATAAAATAGTTGATAAAACTTTAAAATTTTTTTGAAAAATATTAATTATTGAAATTTACAAAAAATAACAATTCTCAAGTGATTTTGAATTTTATTGTGGTTAATTTATATCAGAGCTCATTGCTATTCTGTCATGGAGAAATTTCACAGGATATGGTAATAATCTAAAAAAACCATATTTTATTAATTTTTGGAAAAGAATTTTATTCATCACTTCATCTTATCAAATTAATTTCCATAAAAAAGAATTTTGTATAATACATTGAAATTCAGCTCCGTAAAAATATTCAGAAAGGATACAAATGATATGGAAGCAATAAATCATA
>BMAO01035100.1:0-15879 GCA_019973975.1 Trichonephila clavata
TCATTTTTGAAAGGACCTATATGATAAGAGATATATTTAATGTTTACAAAAACTAGAGCACTTTATCTTAGTTATTATATGAAATTGCTTAAAATACAGTGATTATATAACATAAGGGACTATAAATTTTGTAATAAAACAGTGATTGATAAATCTGAACGCTATATATATATTATACATTCTACTATTATATTATTATACAGAATTTCTACCATTATGCAGAGCATACACAAAACGTTTCATTTAATTATTTTTAAAACTTTTTTAGCAATTACTGGCCCCGTTTGAGCATTTTCAAAAAAATACATTTCGAGTAAAACGCGTTTTAAAGTATGACATCTTGCTTAAAGTAATGGCATCTGCTTTTACTTGCAGTTTTTGTTCTGGTGAACGGAAAATAATAAACGATATTTTTATAAAGCTAGTAAGATGGCCTATAAAATAAATCATAAATCAAATTTGTCAATTTTTGGCAAAATCCACAGTTTTAGGGTAGTATGATACCTTTAAAAAATCGACTTCCAAGGGGGGCACAGGAGGTTTTAGATTAAAACAATATTTTTTTTTAATCTATTATACCTACAGACTTGAACTTGGGTAATCAGATTTCTTTTGTTGAGTAGACATCTGCTAAGAACGGTTTTACAGATATTGACTCCAAAGGTTTGATTACGGGGTTATCAGAGTGTACAGGCAAAAATAACTGCTTTTGAACTATTAGACCTACAAATTTGAAATTTTTTAAGAATACCTTTTTGGTTTAGTAGAGATAAGTTAAGAGCGGGTTTTAAAGAAATGGACTCTCAAGAGACGTTTAGGGGGCGCAGAAAGTAAATAGACTAGTTTTAGAAATTAAACTCCTTTCTAAATTAAGAGTTCAGTGGTACAAGAGAGAATAATTTTCAGTTCATATGAAAGTTCTTAATAGTTAGACTTGTATATCAATAACTTAACTAAGAACAATATGCAGGGTGTCCCAAAACGACCGCATAAACTCTGCACAGCTAGATTCCTCGTTGGAGTACATAAAAACTGCCCAAAGAAGCATTCCTGTACGATCCATAGTTTACGAGAAAAATACGAAAAACAAAGTATGACGTCACTTCAGGTGCAAGAAAAAAAACACTTTATTGAACATATCAACAACAGTATTTGCATATCTTTCCAGACGATAATGTTTAAAACGTTCATCGCGCATGTCGCGTCATGCATGTGCACGCCGTGGAATGGTGTTAAGCCGCCGTTGAACTGGCATTTAAAAGGCTGCATCTTGCAGCTACCGGTAGTCTTCGTATGGTGGCCATATATTTCATTCGTGACTACTGCGACATGCCTTTCGACTACTGCAACATGCCATGTCAAGGAACTGGTGTATCGAGACGTAGTGACACACAAGTGAACTTAGTTGCTCGTCTGCATGCTGCTTGTACTTCGGGGACCCCACGATGCTGCGACGTGTGATGACAGCCATTCCATGGCGTGCTCAAGCCTGCCTCGACATGCACGGTGGGCATTTTGAACATCTGCCTTAAATTGTGCATATACTGTTGTTGATTTGTCCAATTAAGTGTTTTTTTCATGCACCGGAATTGACGTCATACTTGTTTTTCGTATTTTTCTCCGTAAAACTATAGAACGTACAGGAACACTTCTTTGGGGATTTTTATGGGCAGTTTTTATGTACTCCCAACGAGGAATTTAGCTGTGCAGAGTCTATGCGGTCGTTTTGGGCACCCTGTATATATTCATACAGCATCATAAAATGCCCAGTGAAGAGGGCGGTTAACGACTAATTATACATGTTTCGTTCAATTTCTGCAGCTATTTAACTAATATTATTGTATTTCTTAATTGACATGTTCTTGCATCTTGAAGTTATCTTTTCTAAAAAATATCAGACAAGCTACATAGTTACTAATATTTTAATTTATATTACTTACGTATGTTAAACTAGTATGAAATTAACATGTTAATGTGTTAAAACTTTAATGTTATTAATTTAAGGTATCCGATTACCCTAAAATTGTGAATTTTGCCAAATATTGACAAATTTTTTTAGGATTTATTTCATAGGCCATCTTATTAGCTTTATAAAAATATTAATTTATTTTTTCTGTTCACCAGAACAAAAGCTACAAGTGTTTTAGTAAAAGCAGTCGCCATTACTTTAAGTAAGATGCCATACTTTAAAACGCGTTTTACTCGAAATCTGTTTTTTTTTAAAATGCTCAAACAGGGACAACGATTGCTAAAAAAGTTTTGAAAATAATTAACTGAAGTTTTTTTGTATGTTTTGTATAATAGTATAAATGTTTTAACCTTCAGATTTATCAATCACTGTTTATTACAAAATTAACAGTCCCTTATGCTAATATAATCATTGTTTTTTTAATCAATTTCGTATAGTAACTAAGATAAAGTGCTTTAGTTTTGTAAAAATCAAAATATCTCTTACACTAAAGTCATTTCAAAAATGAATGACATAGTAACACATCAGAATGAAGAATTGAAAATTTGTTCAAAAACGTTTTGTACATAATAGTTTATGTTATTTTTTTGTAAATTTTTACCATTTTTTCCCATTTTAGTAATAATAATTCTTTTTCCATTTTAATTTTAGCTTATTTATCTTAAAACGTACTAAACAAATCTAAAAATCACAAAAAATCTCCATATCTCCATTTTCTTAAAAAAGAGTTGTCGAAAGTAATCGGATACCTAAATTTAACAATGTTCTTACATCTTCAAGTTATTTTTTCGAAAAAAATCCCAGACAAGAGCTAGATAGTTACTAATATTTGAATCCGGGGACACGCCGGATATTAAAACTATAGCTTTAAAAATGAAAAAAAGAGAACAGAATTAAAAAAATCAGATTTCTTCACACATTGAAATACTGTTTATTTAAGAGAAATGGCATACCTTATGAACTTAAAATGTTGTAGCTCTAGAAATATACTATTTTTCCAAAGCTGTGATAATACCTTAAGAAATTATCACAGGATTACAAAATATAAGGGCATTGCACACGTATATTTCATGTTTCTTCGTAAAAAAGGGGATGCGCGTTATAAGGCAAATATTTGAAATTTTTTATATAGAAAATCCGCTTGAAAGTATAGGTATGAGTTAAAATACGCCGGATTTTACGTTACCTATATATATTAGCTTTGCAGTCAAAGCTGCCTTGTAATTTTAAAAATAGAAACTGTTTTCTTTCATTTTAGTAAATCTTTTCTCTCTTTCTGCTATAAGCAAAGAATTTTATTTATGTATAAAATGTTCAACTTAAAAAAAATTTACAAAATTTGAAAAAAAAAATAATTTTTCATTTTATTCTTTAAAAAAATTGCGAAATACTCCTAAAATAAAAATATTTTAGTTCTGACTTCTTTGAAGATGTTTTGAATACATGTATCCGAAAGGATGAATTTCAACATAATAATATTACATATTTTAATAAATATTATTTAAGTTGATAGACATGCAATGAACCAAATGCAAGGAAACTTTAATTTCGTTTGTTAACTATATTAAATTGCATATTAACTTAAAAGCACAAGGCTCAGTTCTTCGCCTTAAAACTCCTTTTAATACAGTGAGTTGAAATAATTCATTACTTCCTCTAACAATAAACTTGAACGAAAAGCATTTCCTTTTTCAAACCACGACGATAACTACAAAATTTTGACCTAGTTAAGAATACTTCCTTTTTTCTAGAGTCCATGTAAAAAACTTTCTTAGAGAAGAAAAAGATTCCTTTTTTTTTCTCTGAAGAGAGTCTAGTCCTAAACAATTATTTCTCCACTTACGTTCCTGGAAGAATAAAGACGCTTAAATGGGAAATATATCTCAGAAGGAAAAATTGCCGTTCTTTTCAGCGGAGGAAAAAGGAATTAGACAAATTCCTCTTTATCTCTGCCACACACTCTTTTAATTGCTTATTTTCTTTTTTCGATCCCCGTTTCTTTTACTTTACCGAGGACTTAACAATTGCATTAGGGTTAAGCGAATGGTTTGGTTTAGAAATAATTCAATGTCTGAAGAATTCCATTTTAAGGAAAAGTTGCTTGTATTTTTGTGCACGCTATACTTCATTAGCGTCAGAAACTATTGATGTATTTAAATTAATTAAATTTGGGAATAAGATTTAAAAGTTTTTATAAATAACACGCAATAAACAGTGGAATATTCTATAATAAAATGGCGCCGAAAAATTTGATAATACATATTAATTATTAATAATTTTTCTTAAAACAAAAAATTTAATTTTGTGAAAAATTAATTCTAATTTTATTTGAATTATTTTTGCATATGTCAAACTAATTATTGATGACGGTTCAAAATTATGTTAATTAAGCGCAAATTTAATTACTTCAAGACCAAGACTTATCTGAAAAGATTCTCATAGGTTTAAAATATTTTATAACCTACATTTGCGTTAAATTTCTTTTTTATAGCTATGAAAAGAGTTATTGAAATAAAGACAAGTGGAAAGAAATTAAATTACGTACTAAAAATGAATTTAAATGAAAAATTTGGTATAAATGGCATTGCATTATTGAATGTACAGTTTTCTCTTTAAAAAGCTTCTAAATTAAAGCACATATTTTGCAGAGATAAGTTATTTAAAATGCCAAAATTACTGTATCAATTGAAGAACATGGTAATTCGCTTTCCCCTGTATTGATTATGGTCACGAATTCGTAGATGGAGAGTCGCGGGTTCGAGTCCTGTTGCCACTGACGACCATTCACGTAGAAGGGGTACTTCAAATGTATCCAGAGTACTTCAGATGGCGTGGTGTGGTAGTTTGGAGAAGGAAATGCTCTCAATTTCCTCGTCTCATTTTCTTGACGATAATGAATCATCACTGGTGCTATTCTTTTTCATGATATGAAACCATTTTACATATTTGTACATTTTTATTTATTTGCAAAATATAGTTTCTTTGAAATTATTAGCTAAGTATGAAAATAAATTATTAGTTTATTTGTAAGTTGAAATAATATTTTTCTTACATTTCTAATTTTTCCGGATGTTTAGTTTGCATGTTTTCTCATCGACTTTGATATTTATGGCCAACAAATATTATTGTAAGTAACCACAAAAATTATCCGTCAGCAGAAAATTTCACCTCCCCCCCCCGTATGAAACAGTAAATCAAATGCAATAATAAATCTTCAGAATCTTTAAGTAAAATTTTGTTAAATTCAATATAGGGATATAGTTTATAATTGTTTATGAAATTTCTTCTTTTTTAGTAACTTCATTACGTCGTTAAGATTTTATTTTTACCCAGAGAACTAATATTCATTCCCTAATTTGCTCTTTAAAATATTCTCATGGACCCAAAAAAAAAATTAGCTCACCAAGAAATAACTGCGGGATTGTAACGAAACTTGGCATGAAGGTACATGTCGGGGAGATATGCAAATGATTAGAAATGCAGCGTGATTGCGTATTGCATATAGCCGGTAGAGAGCGTTTAACGTCATTCTCCGTGGAGTATAAAACAGGTAACAAAAGCTTGTTTGAGTGCTGAATCGTTTACAAAGGAAGTTCTGAGGTAGACATGCCATTACGCCATTTTCGAAGACAATATGAGCAGCTGTCGCAGTTTGAGAGGGGAGAATTATCGGCAGGATGGAAGCTGGGTGGTCAGCTAGGCGAGTAGCTCGTCTATTAGGCCACTCTGATTGTGTTGTGAGGAGGTATTGGGACCAATAAATCCAAGAGATGTCATTTACACAAAGACTAGGCTCAGGACGCCATCGACAGACCAGTCGTCGAGAATACCGCCACGTCGTAAGAAATGCACACGTACAGCCAACTGTTTCATTGGCTGCCATCCAGGCACATGTAGCACCTTCACTATGGCCACCTGTGTCTTCTCGAACCATACGAAGGCGATTGGCTGAAGGACATCTGGGATCGCAGCACCCATTACGTTTGCTGCCCTTGATGCCTCCTTTGGAGTGGTGCCGCGCACGAGGAAGCTGGACTACAGCGGAATGGAACCAGGTCGTCTTTAGCGACGAATCCAGATTCAATCTGAGCAGTGATGACAATCTTGTTCGTGTGTGGAGACCCGTAGTGAACGCCTCAATCCTGCCTTTGCTTTACAGCGACACACCGCTCCCACAGCTGATGTGATGGTAGGGGTGCCATTACCTACAATACACGGTCACCCCTAGTATTGATCCGTAGAACCATGACATCCAAGAGCCACTTTTCAACAAGACAAAGCTCGGCCTAACTCTGCAAGGGTGTCACAAGAGTGTCTCCGCACTGTTACTGCCCTACCTTGGCCTGATCCCCAGGTTTATCTCCAATCGAGCATCTCTGGTATTGTTTGGGATGGCGAGTTGGGCATCCATGAGTTTGAACGAACTAGAGGCAAGGTTACGGCAAATATGGAATGAAATGTCTCAAGACATCATACAAAACTTGTATGCCTCAATGCCCGATGGTATCGCATCGTGCATTGGCGCTAGAGGGGGTTCAACAGGGTATTAAATCCTCCGTTATTTTGCCTTTTTTACTGAAATAAATGATCCCTTTTCTTTGATTTTATGATCATTTACTTATATTATAAAGTATCCATTATGTATGTAAAATTTCGTTTCATTTGACGACTCCTTCTTGGTGCGCTAATTTTTTTGTCCATGAGTGTATGAAAGAAGGTTATAAGAGCTGCAATTTAACAATATTCTAGGAAGAAGTTTGGAAGGAGTGATTGATTTTTTGATACATTATTTATTAAGGGGTCTCAGGGGTGTTAAAAATGTTTCGAGAGCACAAAATACGAACAATTTTCGACTAGGAATAATTCTTTGAGTTTAAAATGAAATAATTTGATTCTTTTACACATTTTTTATAAAGGAATAAAGTTCAAAAAAGTATAAAATGTCTAAAATATAATCATAATTTTAAAAATAATAAGCACATAAATATAAGAAAATTTTTTGTAAGAAACAAATAGTAAGTTTTACGACGCGCATGATATTTTCTGAAATAATAATTCTAATTACTAGCAATAAGTTGATTTATAAAGTCAAATATATCCTTATTAGATGGTAGCGATTAGATATAAAAAGAATAAAAAATAATATTTTTAAAAAATAAAAAAAGTACATTTTTAAAAATTTTTTCAAAAAATTTAATTTTTTTGAAATTTTTCAAAAAATTACAAATATGTAATGCTATAAATAGCTAGGATTTAAAGATTATGATAGAGTTTATAATTCTGTAAAGTTTTATGCATCAAAGTATGATAGTTTTTGAAACGCAATGCGCGTAAGTGAAAAAAAACACAAACTGAGAAAAAAGGCTTTAAAGTTTTCAATTGAATTTGAGAAAATAAATTTTAAAACTTACATGCTAAAATGCTCCAGGATCATACGATATGCCTTTCTGTTGCTTAAACAGCTCCATTTCTTTACTCTTTTCAAATTTTTTGGCTCTGCGAGCTTCAAACGATGATAATAAGCTCCTCTTTCTTGACGTAAAGATTCGATGATTGTCACGTTCAGCCAGGGACACACAAACATTTTTGTTAATTTTTAAGCCAAATTTCTCTAAAATAGTAATAAATATTTGATTTCCATCATTAAAAATGCTGGTTGCTAGATTTGCAGCAATCTCTGCAATCTGAAGGCTAGAACCAATCGTCTTAGGACAAAACTTCCAGATTAATGAATTTAAACTTTCATTAGGATTCTGTGTCTTACCTCCTAAACATTTCCTCAGGAGTGCCAGATGAGATAAGTCTGCAAATACAGGCTTAATTACATCTCGAACAGCTTTAGCAACTGAGGGTTTGTGTTTATAATTTTGTAAATTATTATTAATTGCAGCATTATACTTACACCATGTATTTGGATTTGTAGGACAAAACCAGTGCATCGGTTCATCATCGGTGCTGCAAGAATGACCCCAAACAGCCCAAATGGCTTTCCGCATTTCATCTACACTAGTAGAATTGCATCGAATAGCATTACCATAGTAATGCGTAAGCTTATTAATTAAACTATCAGTTAACCTACCTTTACCGCCTATAGTTTTACCATCAGATAATTTCTTTTTACCATATACTAACTTAAGCTTCCTAAGTCTTGTACCCATTCTCTTTTGCACATGGCCTACACATTCTATTTTCTGAATAAGATGGTTATCGCCATACGGCTTCTTTTCAGAAAGGGCATTGAATGTTTTTGTGTCGCCATCTCCTATGTAGTTCGAATATTTCAGGTTGTGAAGCTTTTCTGACCGAATAAAAATCCTCAACATCCCGTCAACCTCCATCTTACCAGCAGAGCCAGAATAATTTTTTCTACATGAAATCTTATGCGCTCTTAGCCATTTATTGTACTTGATACCAAACCTTACCCCTTTATAACTGTCACATCCTTTGCAAAATGAGGACAACACTTCCCGATCCAAAACCTTACCTGTTTCGCTCCCTATTAGAGTACATACTCCAATCAACGATGAATGTCCTCTCGTCTTCCAGGTCCCATCACCACTTACCGTTAAAATGTTATCAGGTGACGAAGAATTTTCTTCGACAGCTGCCCTGTTCATGCTTTCTTCGGCGACTTCCTTCATAACAAGTGAAAGTTTATTATTAATAACATCATATGATTTTTGTTCAACAGGATTAGGAAGACTCATTACAGCACAAAAGGTTTTTAATGACTGTAAACCCTGACCTATGCATCTCATTGCTAAAATAGATCTTCTGTTAATTTCTGGAGCATTATTTTTATTCCCAGTGTTTTCACAGCTTGAAAAAGTACAAATACTCCCACAGTTTTTACAATGTATTTCAAAATTCGAACATAAACCACGAGTGGATTTTTCATTAATTGTTAATGGCTTATGACATTTTAAACAGCATGATACTGACAAAATAGATCTAAAGGTTGAAATAAAATCAAAAATACGATATCCTTTGAAGTTTTCACTTACTTTAACAAGATTTGACTTTAATGAAGTCTGAATTCCTGAGATTTTATTACTGGAAGCACACTTACGTGTATCTCTCCTTTCTGCAACATTTGTATCAGGACATACCTTCATGAATTGGTTCCCTCTAAATCTTCTTTTGTAAGAACGCTTACCTGAAGGCCTAGGATGTATATTTTCCATTTCAAATCAAACGATAAATAATGTTTTGAGTTTCGATAACGATTTCAAACAACGTTGTTTTGAATTTCGATAACTTATTTCAAACAACGTGGTAGCGTTACCAAAACAGAATGTAAACACAGAAAGAATGAATGTGTTGAGTTGCAAGCTTCCTTCTGATCAACTCAAGCGCTTAAAATATTTCATGAGGCTTTTTAAAAACAGAAAAATGAAACGTTGCGGAAATAAAAAAAGTGGGCGTGGCATGTGTCCATTTAAACACTGTTATTACTAAATTGCTGTTTGGAATTTTTTTAATAACTTTCAAAGTTTTTGTAGCACTATCACGTGGTTGGTATCAAAATGTTCAAAAGAAAATGAGGAACAACATATATTTTTTTCGAAAATTCGAAAAAATCCGAGATTAACACCCCTGTGACCCTTAAAGATTATCACCAACCAACGCTGTTGCTGTTAAGCTAACTGAGCTTTCAATACGGGGACTGTAAGCTTAGCACAGTTTTTTTGTTTGTAAATCACTAAGTTGAAATTTTCACAGTATTAACATATCCTATTTCGTATTTTTAAATATTCTGTTTTCCAGAGTCTTGCCGGGTTTTATTTCTTTTATCTATCTTAAGAATTAAAATATTTAGATAGTTCACACATTTTTATGAAATCTTTCATGTGTAATAGCTGTTTATTAACATTATTATACTCTATTTTATTAAATATTTCGAATGTGTGACTTTCTTTAAACTTATGCATCAAAGACTTGGCCATTGACTTTACGTATGAGGAAGCTGTGGGAATTTTCGAGAGAAAGATCTTACGATGCATTCTTGGTGGGATCCAAGACGAAGATCTAACTTAGAACTCTACAAAAATTTACATGCAACCTGGTATTGAAAGATTTGTCAAATTACTGAGACTTAAATGGGCTGGTCATGTAACTAGAATGAATGAAGATCGTAGCTGCAAGAAAATCTTTCTGGCAAAGCTCATTGGAAATAAGACCTCGGGACAGGCCCCCGATAAGATAAATTTTTTGACTGTGTCACAAAAAAGACCCAAATATCTTAAAGGTCAAAAATAGGAAAACATTTGCAAAAAATAGAGATGGCTGGAGAAAACTTCTGGATAAGTCTAGGGCCCATCCAGGACTGTCGATTCATTGAAGAAGAGGAAGACTTCCTTAAATATAATCTGGTTATTTTTTAACATCATTATACATTGTGAAGTAATGCGGGATTCACTGACAATGAACGAATTTTGAACCAATCTGGTTGAGAATCGAAGTTTTAATGTATAATCAATCAAAAATTTCCTAGGTGAAAAACAAAATATTTTCCAAATATAAGTTTCGGGTTTTTTTTTTTTTTTTTGTGATTTTTTTTAAAATTCTGTGCCTTTATCAAATTGCGCAGTTAAGATTATTTACTTGATGAAAGCGACTTGTCGAATTTGGTAATCAGTAAGTAAAAATTTTCCTTTCTCAATTAAATTTTTTCCTGTATATTTCTTACCCCCATCCTTATTTTCTCTTTATAGTATAATTTATAATTTTCGAAGATGGATATCATGGAATATATTTTGAGTTTACTTAAATATCTATCAATATTCATATAACACGGACATTATCGTGATCAATGTCTTAAAATCAACTTTCTTAATTTTTTTATGAAACTATTTTTTTTCTACAACTACTTAAACCATAAAAGAATTATAATACCGTATCATTTATTATACTTTTTTTTCTAAACCAGCTCAATACGTTTTCAAATCTACTTCTTCTAAGAAAGAAAAATATCAGCAAAATCCAAAATCTTTCTCTCAAAAAGTTGATTTATGTAAATCCATATTTTTCTCACATCTTTCTTCCCTTTAAATCCCAAAAATAAGAATGATAAAAATATTTCTGGCATTTTCAGAAAACTCTTTCTCGATAAATCAAAACTCAACATGTTCGGTTGCTAGAATATATCTGACGCTTTCAAAAATATGCATTTAATTTGAAAGTAAAGCACCCCTTTTCCTTATGCTAATAAGACTCTATTTCAAGAAATATAAAGAACATAGAAGAATATTTCCATTAAAAAAAATGGCTGAAAAATTCTGGAAGGAATACTGCTGATATTTTGCACGTGACTTTTTTACTCAAAAAAGGAAGTTTTTTTAAAGAAAACCCTTACATTATTTTTACTTAGAAGTTTCTTTTAAATGGAGATGTTTGTTGTGGAGAGCACTTAAGCCTTACAAAATGTTTGAAGCACGTTGGGGAAGGTGAAAAACTAAAAGGGGAGGAGACTCTTGAAGTTTGGCGTCGAGTTTTTCGAAAGCTTGATCAATAATGTTGAGATCACACATTTCTTTGGGAGTAATCTATCGTTCCTGTAATTTCTCTCTAGTGATTTGAAAAAAAATATGTTCACTTTGGTAGAAAAATGGCGAATTTTATCTTTATATATTAATGAATGCAAAAATTTCTTTTATGTCAGTTGCCTTAAGGTTTTTTTTAAAGAATTTTTAAGCTAAATTTTTCATTAATTCGTTAACTTGTTTGTCCGTACTCCGCAGGGACTACTGAAAGCTGTATACAACCGGTTTGCCCGTACGCAGTACGGACACTCATATTTTCTTTTTTTCTGTCTTTGATTTGCACATGATTTCAATTATTCTAGTGAGATTATTAATGCTAGTGCTTTTGAGAGATGTAGTTTGTGTGTCCATTGTATTCAAATACTTTTCATCCGGGATTTTCTTTGTAAAGAAAGATGGAATTTTTCTTTGAACGCAGGAACTTAGATTCTTGAAAAAATATTGGAATGGCAATTTGATATAGGGATATAGGGATTACCAATAGGGATTGGAATGGTAATTTGAAATTTGGTGCTTGAGAAGAAATGAAAATGGAAAGATAATTCAAAAAGGATTATATTATCTCTGTCTTCATTAAAACTTAGTATTACACCATGCTTTAAATTTTGTGTGCATATATATATATATATATATATATATATATATATATATATGTCGTGGGTTTTCGCGTGAACATCAAGACATTTTATTTGAACCGTCTTTATTCCATGAAATCACTTTGGAATCTGATTTGGAAGAGAGAGAGACGGACACGTGTTAAAAATCAAGAGTCCGCGGTTACTCAAAAGCCAGATGACTTTTCAAGTATATGTCTTATTGAAGAGGTATACTTGAGAATTTAAGCATGACATATTAGGTAATAAAAATTAATGATCGGAGTGGCAAATTTTTGTTAAAGCCATGTGTTGTTCATTCCCGAACTGGATAATAAATTTAATACTGGAAGATGTAACGGAAAAATAAAAGTTAGAAGTGATCTAGGGTTTTAATTTTAGATCTTTTTTAATTATCCTTGCATATATATATATACACACTTACAGGCACACAAAATCTCCAACCGTTTGAAAAAGAGGTACGAATATGAAATTTTTTGTAAGTATGAGAGAAATTTTTAAAGATATATATATGAAACATTCTTCGTAGCATGCAATGTACTTGTAAAAACCAAACATTTAGGGTTTTTTGTGTTCCACAAATATAAAATAAAAAATAGTGCGAAAACTTTGAAAGTGAAAATTAAAATAAAATTCTTCCATTTTTGCATTCTGTCAAGTATTGTTCTTAGTTATATGCAATAAAAATGCACCTTTGTTTTTGAAAAATTTGGGGGAAAATAGACCGCTTAATGTAAAAGTTCTTTTATGTAAATTGATGACTGAAATTTCATACCTTAAGATTTTAAAAAGACTTGTTTAGATCGAATTTTGAAAGCTGAATTTCATTAATTTCTAATAGTTAATATCCTCTTAAATTAAAAGAATCTTAAAATGGCACTTATTTTCTAGCTAACTTTCTTATGAAAATTTAATTTCCCTAGTCTTTTATGAACTTTTATTTTAGTCTTCCTTAACTACTGTTAAATTTTACTTATTAATTTCCACAGTAAAAACTAAATAAAGGAATTGAACTTGTTCTGTTGATTATAAACATACAAACTGTCGCAAGATTTTTGTGTAGACGGAACTTGGAAAAATTTTTTTGTCTGTAAGCATTTCATTAGATAAAAGTCTTTCATCTCATCAATTTATTTCAAATGATAAATTGATTAAAAGTAAAAGGGTTTTGCAACGTTTGGAACAAATTTGTCATCAGCAGATCGAATTTGTTACCTAGGAAACCAATTTCACACACGCTTGTCCTTGATAGTCCCATTATATTTTTAAATTCCTTCGTTAAATGAGTATTCTTCAAACGTTTTAGGAGCACAATTTTGTAAATTTTGCTTAATTGACGACAGAATTTTGATTCCCCTCTTGATGCACTCGAATTTTTAACTATCGAATTTAAATAATAGGGTGGAATAATTTTCGGTATTTAAAAAATTCCGTTTTCTATAGGTTTTAAATCTTGCTATTTTTTCACATTTAATAATTAAAATAATTAAACAAGTAATATAAAAAAAAATTTAAGTCAATTCCTACTTAGATCAACTAATAAACATTTTATTTTAGTTACTTTTTAATAAATAGTTACAATTAATATAAATATTTATATACGTATGACAGAATCGCAATATTAATTCACAAAATAAAGAGTGATTTTCCTTGCAATTTTCTTTTTTCCTTTCTATATATGGTGTTAAACTATTTTTTGGATTGTTACTGTTTATTCATTAATTAAATTTACTTATTCTTATAAAATAGTATAGTAAAAAAGAATTCACATTCTCAGAATTAGGCCTTTGGAATAAAAGTCCAACGCACTATTCATTGCGCTACAGGGACACAAAGAGCGATTTTCCTTTCTATATATGCTGTTAAACTATTAATTTTGTGTTTGTTACTATTTACTCATTTTTAATTAAATTAATGAATTAATATTTGAAAAAACTATATTAATATTAAGTGTCATCCACTAAAAGTTTTAAAAAATGTATTTGAACTTGAATGGATGAATAGAAAGTGTTTTATTAACGATTAAAAATTTGAACAAGATATACACCGGTGTCCAAAAATTAAGCATAAATTGTAAACTGCGAAAAACATGGACTAAATATTCGTGAAATTATTCCAAATTTCTTGCGGATATTAATTGAGTGAAGAAGAAACATTGGGTTTATGCAAAACTTTTCAGTCGACTACGTCCTGGGCGAACACCGGCTCAAGTCGGAACATGGAGAAAACGATTCATGCAACATAGGCAGTTCAGACAAGTTTCGTGCAACTGCTGTGCGAAGGAACGTTGTTAACCATCAAACAAGGTGAATGATGGCACAAAGAAGCCAATTGGACATTTTTACGAAAGGAAGAATCGTTGGAATGCTGGAATCCTCACAATCCCAAACCGAAGTGTCTCGAATTCTGAATGTGGACCAGTCTCTGATCTCAAGACTGTTGTAGAGGTTTCAAAGAACGGGAGATGTTACCCGACAACCAGTATCAGGTCGACCAAGAGTCATAACCCCTCGCCAAGACCGATATCTGATAGTAAGTGCGCGACGTCAGAGGGGCAGTACTGCCAGAGCACTGGGTTATGCTCTCACAGTCACCACAGGAAAACGAATTTCGAGACAAACTGTTTACAGGAGACTCAACTATGCTGGCCTCTATGCCAGAAGACCAGCAGTTTGCATTCCCCTCACGTCTGCGCATAAACGCACTCGTTTGAACTGGAGTTTGAAATATCAACATTGGAGTGTGGGAGAATGGGCCAATGTGATGTTCAGTGATGATTCCCGGTTTAGTCTGAGTAGCCGGTAACGATATGGAAAGAACGTGGAACACGTTTTGAACCAAGAAACACAACAGAAAGACATCATTTTCTATCAAGAGGAGTAATGGTATGGGCAGGCATCATGAGGGATGGCCGCACAGACCTCCATTTCTTTGACACGGGGTCTGTGACTGTTCGAAGATACACAGACGAAGTTCTTGAGCCTTATGTTTGCTTTTTTCGAGGTGCTGTCGGCCCTGACTTCATATTCATGGATGATAATGCGCCATGTCACCGAGCGGTACTGATTGATAACTTCCTTGAAACGGAAAACATCTAGCGCATGTCGTGGCCTGCGAACTCCCCTGATTTAAATCCCATTGAGCATGCATGGGATATGCTCGGGAGACAAATTGCAGCTCTTTCGCACCGACCAAGCTCCGTTACAGAACTGAGGAGGGCTCTCCAAGAAGCTTGGAACCGTTTGAGCCCACAACTCATTCATCATCTCATAGCAAGTATGGTAAATCGCTGTGCAGCGTGCCTGGCTGTCAAAGGTGACCACACGCCTTATTAAACTGCAGCATCAGTATTTTATTTAATGTTTTCTTTCATTTTTTCTTTAAAGTGAGAAACTTTGCTATGCTCAGTTTTCTTTCAAACTGCTACTTTGGGTAATAAAATTAATTATTATCATTCTTTTGATTTGCTTCCTTATTTTATAACCATTTTATACTTGCATATCACGTTTCCCGCCATTCTGACTTACAATTCCTTCTTTATTCACATAATTATCAATTATACTTAACTTTTGGACACCAGTATATATATATATTATATATACAAGGAGAGAATGAACTAATAGTAGAAATTGAAAAAATATCGTAAAATTCCTGAAACCGGTGGAAAAGCTACAATCCAGTAAACGTATAGATCTAGGCCTATAGTGTATATATTTTGGCATGTTATTTTCTTGTTCAGCTTGTGACGGGTCTA
>BMAO01035101.1:0-79219 GCA_019973975.1 Trichonephila clavata
AAAAATATATCAACAATGAAATTTTATCGCAGTTATTCGATAGTGAAACATTAAGATTCGTCATTCGAATGTTCAGGAAAATGGCAGTATTATATTTGGAATGCTGGAATGATACTGACTTGATGTATTATGCGTGTTGCTACAAAGCGACACAAAATTAACTTTGAGATAGCCAGTCAATTTTGTAATTGACATTAATATATAACAGGTTGTCAAAATATATAATAAATCATCGCTCAGAGCCCATTGTGATAATAATCACACAGTAAACACACAACAACGATATCGTATACTAACTATCATTGACGCCGTGATGGATTTATCTTCAAAGTCTCCAAAGCTTTGGACCAACTTATAATGAATCATGGAGATAAGAATATCATTTGGCAGAGTGTGTGCACAATACAAATGTACATTATCTGAATATGTAATTATTGAGTATGTCTCTATGATTCCATAATGGGTTTATAACATGATAGGCGCAATGAATAACATTGACAAAATAAAGTTATAAATACTTTTCAATGGCTGTAAAAATGTTGTACAGATACAGTGGTGGCCAAAATTGTGGACACTTTTGGAAATTTTAATGTATTTTTTTAAATGTATGCTAATAGAAAATATTACGTTTCACAAAACGCAAAGTGATATAATTCATTTTTAAGAGAATTTAATGCTAACTCAAAAAAAAATATTGCAATTCGAAAAATTTAAGTTTCAATAATTATCGATATATATTGAGGATTGCAGTGAGTCATCAGTACGTAGTAGGGTAGCCTTTATTTTTTATTACAGCTTCACTTCGATGTTTCATTGAGATGATAGTTTTAAGCTGTTCTGCCTAATGACCTGATGGTCGATGGCCAGACATTTGATAAGTTTAAGCTCTTCCTTCGTTATTACATGATGCCAAGAAACAATATATCCAGTTAGTTCCTTTTATTTGATGGATGCATCTTTTTTGGACAAGACTTTTCAAAACTGTGCCACAAATTTTCGATGGGATTTGAGGTCAGGACAACAATCCAAATACCTCAAAATTTTAGTAATTCCTTTTTAATTTCTGAATTAAAGTGATCCGTGTTAAAAGCATGGTGTTACGAGTACTATCTTTGATGATAATGGGCTAATTGCGTCCATTTTTTTGAGTCTTACAATGGCCACACGTTGGGCGCTATTGTAAGACCCAAGAAAATGGAGAAGAGAAAATAAGAGTTTTAATATTTAAACATTATTTATGACAAAGTTGAAAGATTTTTACGTAATATATTACAAAGTAGAATATGATTAGAGTGAAATAAACCTGGATGGCACAGACCATTTTCCACGTAATGATCGCTTGAGTTCAAAAATTAGACTGGCACAAACTGTTTTTTGTCAGTACGGATCAATACAGATGACAGCGCCATCTATTGGTTGTGTTGTTAATTAAACGATCTGTGTTGCAATGGTTATTAATTTCGCTCTTCCAATCAATACAAGGACTATTAGTGACGAAACTCGTGTTTTTTAAACTATGCCAAACGTAAAAAGACGACACCTGAGCTTGCATCTCAAACTCCCACATCACTCTCTTTTAGGATTTTGAACTTAATCAGATTCAATGTACATCAGACTATCTACAGTATTCAGTAACACCAGGATTCTAATAATCCATTTAGCAATAAGAACGATGGTCACGAGTTCGTGACCATTACCACACAAGGCTACGGGGCTACATTTTTAACGATTAAGTTAACACGTTAATTTTCATAAGATATTTTATTACAAATTTACATTAGATGCAAAACATCGAATCATAATTGGACTTTGCAGTATTATAAATTCAGTATTTACTATTAGTTTTATTTTAATAAGCATTCCTTCAAAAATAATAAAGGAATTGGCTTTTGTAATGACAATGATTACTCGTAATAATGGTGTCGAGTTTCGATTCCACCAAAGATTACCGAGACATAATTATGAAAACCCCAGATTATTTTAAATTTCTGAATTTATTATAGAGAAATTACCTTTTGGCTTCTAGTAGTATGTGGGTCTTGTATATTTTTGCAAGTTTCTGCCGAATGAATGATGCTTATAATAGCAATGATGCAATGATTATGATTTAAAACGTGAAAAAAAGCAATAACTGCTAATTTGAGTGTTATAATTGTTATTCGATGTTTCAATTTAATTTGAATTTCACAATGTGCTTAATTTCCAGAACGGCCAGATGATAAATGTAATCACGTGTGTTTTACGTTGATTCGAAGCTGACATTAGACATGTACTTGTAAAATTCAGGTACAATACCAAATTTAAAATTTGGGACAGGATGTCCAGAAATAATGATCCTTAAAAAAGTTTTTCAAAATAAAAGTAAAAATTGTTTTTTATGTTATACTGGTACTTTTAAATCTAGTGCATTGTTTCTCAAACTGTGAGGCACGCTCCCTTGGAGAGGGGCATGATAACCCTAGAAAAGGGGTGCGTGTGCATCAAAAAATCAAAAACAAAAGAAAATTTTAAAAAAAATATTAATTTACTGAAAAAAAGCCAAACATAATAGATTCTGACAGCATAAAAAATAAAATACACATTGACACTGACGTAATGCACTTATAAATGTATCAATACTGTGCAATTTATTTCATTATTTAATTTAACAGTACTAAGTTAAGAACAAGTTTAATAATTACGAGTGGCCCTAGGGCGTGTCATAAAATTATATACAAAATTTAATACTTGTCTTGATAATTTGAACGGTTTATAATAAAAGTTGTGTTGTAGCTTTACGTCAAAGTATATTATTATTCAATTCAAATACATTGTTTTTGTATGGAGGGGGGCACGAGAAAAATTATGATTGAAATTGGGTCGAAAGTATAGAAAGTTTGAGAAGCACTCATCTACTGCATTTGTTTTCCTATGCACGTTATTGTTGTGGACTAATATCTATCTCTTAAAAGAAAGTTTCTATAGAAAACAACTATTGGAAATTGTAAAATACCTGAACTGACTGGCAGGGGGAAAAAAAGAGTGCATTTACTATGTCACTATCACGCCACACGAATTTAATCAATAAAAAAAGCTTTTGAGAATTAAATAAAACCGATTGTTCATGCTGTAAAGAATTAGTATGCAGAGATGATGTGATTGATCAAGAGATGGCGCTGCTGAATTGAGGAACTGGATTTTTAAGCGGGAAAAATTTTGGAACTGCAGAAGAATGGAGAGAGACGGTAGGGGACAAAATGTATGAAGAAAATTCATAAGATTCTAATTAGTGTGTATTTGTAAACTGTGTTGTGTGTTAAAAAATAATGAATGGTTATTCCGGTAAAAAGAAATCATGTTTTTTTTCAAAAAGAATGAGTTAAGATTGTAACAATTCATAGTGATAATTTGAGGTTCACCTGTGATGCTGTCTTGGTCATTCAACCATCGTTTTAAGTTATGGGGATCATCTTAGATAGAGTGTTGCATGAAGAGTAATTAATTCGTACACATAGTGGGATAGTGAAGATCACAGCTTACTGATCTAACTGAATCCGGGAGGATCTACGTGGTGCTGCTTGGAAATAAAAATAATAAGGTTACCAGGGGTCCAGGAATCATCCTCGTCATCTGAGTAAAGTTTTGAAATAACAGCAGTGACCGCTGTAGCCTAGTGGTTATGGTTACGAATTTGTGGCTGGCGCGTCGCTGGCTCCAGTCCTGGTGGTACTGAAGATTCACCGTGTTCAGGGGCTGAAGCACGCTAAATCTGTGGAGGATCAAAGCCTTCTGGTTGGCGGGATAGGTTGAAGGGGAGATGCCATCTCAGGTGTCGTCTAAGTCATTTGACCATGGCTGTAGCGAGTGAGTGAATATTAACGTCTCTCTGTTCAGCTACACGAGGGCGTTTTGGCGAAACCCTGTAATTTTGAACCATGGTCAAGTGACACGGACGACACATGAGCTGGCACCCCCGTCTCCTAACTATCACACCAACAGGAGGACGTTTGAGCTCTCGACAGATTTAACGTGCATCGCTCCCCTACACGGCTGGTCTTCAGTGGTTCTGGGGCTCGAACTCATGACACGCTAGCCGTGACCCGATACCTTGACCACTTGGCTACCGTAGCCACGACCACAGCTCTAAATAACGAAATCCGTCATCAAAAGCTCACGTGTCGTTTTTAAGGGCGACAGTGCTACAATTCTTACTGCAACTTGAAAAAACTGTAACTTCCTTATACTATAATTCAAGTATAAATCAACTATAAATAAATATGACGTCGGGATAACAGCCTTTGTAGCACTATATCCCACAAAACCCGAACTGAACTGAACTATGACGTGTTTATTATAATTATTGTTTTTTGTTTCTATCCTTTAATAATTCATCGATTAATAATTAGTGAAATAAACCTTACTCTGATT
This sequence comes from Trichonephila clavata, assembly GCA_019973975.1. Lineage (NCBI taxonomy): Eukaryota > Metazoa > Arthropoda > Arachnida > Araneae > Nephilidae > Trichonephila > Trichonephila clavata. Next base: position 4,408 of record BMAO01035101.1, read on the forward strand.
TAACTTTTTGCGATTATATTTTTACCAGAATATTCCATCCTGCAATTACATCTTTAGTTTTAATTTTCAAACCCAGTCTCAGTATTATTAAATCATTTAAAAGCATTCATGGGAAATTTTCAAAACTGTTTAATGACTCCTGCATAACAGATAAATGAATTTAATTCATAACAATTACTTTCTAAATTCCAAAATCTATGAAAAGTATAACCTTCTGTAGAATTAGTCATTTAAATTAAGAGTAAAAAAAAAAGCAAGGTTCCATATAAATGAGTCATAACAGTTCCACAGTATTAAGATGAAGAGAAAATACATTCAACCCAAATGTGTTCGAACTTCTGAAGAATTCAAAAGAAGACGTTAAGGGGCAGGAGATTGTTACTATGTCTGAGTTGGTTATAGGCATTTCAGTCAAATGACCCACTTCTAACAATAGCACATTATTAAGAAACCAAGTTATAGACCCTAGTAACCTCCCTATGTTCTATTTATAGAGTATTTATTTCCCACAACAACATTTGGTCCCAAATTGATATTCTACGCTCGAAGAATTCCAGACTTTCACCTCATAATTACACCCAGAAATTCATGCCTTTAAATTGGAAAACTTTTCTGCAAACACGTGAAAGTTGACAAATGACCGACCTTTGAACCCTCGTAAAGATAAAAACGCGCCAACAGAATCGGGTCCTTTTATATCCGGTCGCCAAAATGTCCGGCAGTAAAAAGCTGTGTGTGGCTGGGAAACAAAATGGATCTCTATCCTCGCGTCACTTCCGGTGTTCCTTGGCTTCCGGTCTGCCTCTATCCTCATCCTTTCTTCCCTTTGTTAAGGCTCGGAACCACTAAACGTCCGGTTTGTCTTTTTGTGGGATCTCGATTACGCAAACGCTGGGCTAGGGATGTGGAAAATCAGAAGAAAAGAGTCAGCTTATGCTCGCTCTTTGTGAGTTCGTGGAGTGGAATTTTTAAGTTTCTCAAGCCAAGGTTTTGCCACTTTGTGCGCTGGAAATGTTTCTGAAAGTACTTTTGGCGCCGTTCTGTTTATGGTTAAAATCTTTTTGGAGAGATAGGAAGTGAATATTTTTTTCTTGGTCCTTTATTTATTTTTACTTTGATAGTAGCGGACATCAAGGTTAATGGCTCTATTTTGTTGAAGTTATTAGTATGCGATACACATAGGTCAATAAGTTAAAAATAAACACTTTAAAGCAGTGCTCCTCAAACTTTTAATATATTTTCAACCCAATATTCAATCATAATTTTCATCGTGCCTACCCCCATACAATAACAATGTTTGAATTCAATAATAATATACTTTGATGCTAAAGCTACAATATGACTTCAACCTCTTGAGGTCAACCGGCGTATATAAAATAATTAATTAATTGTCCCAAACGTATATATACGTCTTTCCAAAGTACGATCTTTCTTTGCACTGCTATTCATAAAATTATTCAAAAGGCGTTGGAATGCAATAAAAGGACTTTGACAGTGTTTACAATAGATTTACTTACTTCAGAGAATTTACTTACTTATTCATTTTCTACCCACCCCCTTCCTCAATACACCACATACGCTAGCTTACGTGTTAAACGGTGGCATTAGGGAACGAATCGCAACATTTTTTTATCGGCATTTAAGGGATTAATTATAAATTGTACAAATTATCGAGAAAAGTGCCAATTTATTGTACAGAGTTTCACATACGACAAGCCCATGGGGTCACTGGTAATTATTAAACTTGTTCTTAACTTAGTATAGTTAAATTAATTATAAAACACATTGCGCAGTACTGATGTATTTATAAGTGTATTACATCAGTGTAAATGTGTGTATTTTATTTTTTATAATGTCAGAATGTATTTTTTTGTTTGTTTGCTTTACGTAAAATAATATATTTTTTAAAAAATTATCTTTTGTTTTCAACTTCCCAATATGCTCGCACCTCCTCGCAGATTTATCACGACCCCTAAGGGGACGTGCCCCACAGTTTGAGAAACGTTACATGAAGGTGATTGACAAAGTTTGGAACCATAATCTTAAAAATGCCTTTAAATGAATAATTTTTTTTTCATATTTAATTTCAGTTGAATTAGAATATACATATAAAATTGTTTTAGTAGTATTATAAGGATTTAATCTTGTGCTAATAAGAGTAATGTGATAAAAAATATAAATGCAAAAATTTTCATTCAAATATAAAAATCTTTTCAAGAACCACAGAGTACTGAGTTGTTCATTAATTTCGTATTATGTAAAGCAAAACGAGGGCTGTTTGTGAAGGATTTCGTAATTTTGAATCACCGTCAAGTGTGACGAGAACAAAATCTTAGCATACACTTCACTTTCCTAATTTCAAACATCACGCCACGTGAGGATTTGAGACACGACAGATTTAGCGAACATCAGCCCCTTTACGTGGCGTGTCTTCCGTGGCAGTAAAGGCTCTGGCTTATTATACGCCGACCACTAACTAGTTCATGACATTGACTATTAGGCTACCGTGGCCAGATCTACAGTATGAAGTAAAAGCTGGACCACAACTTTTTTTTTGGTGTTCGATATAATAGAATCGGACATTTCCCTCGATTTATGACAGAGAAATTTGCATCAAAATGTAGATATGAAGGTTACTAATCTGAATATTCGTGTTTTTGTATTAAATGCAATTATTTTTTTGTAACCTTTCTTGTAAAAAACAATTCTTTTGAAAAAATTTCATTTGAAAACTTAAATTTTATGCTTCTTTTCCCATTTTCAAAGAAGTTATATTAAAATAATTTTTGTTATTATTGTAGTTAAGACCTGCGATGCACATATGCGTGTATCAACGAAATAAAAACTACTTATAAAAATTTAATTTTTTCCTAGCATTTTTACTTCTGACTAATCCATTACAAAAATCAAACCACCATTTTTTTTTTCTTTTAAAACATGTCAGGTCTGAAGAGGTTAAAATAAGATTTTTTAAAAAACAAAATAAGTTAAATAAAGTTTCTTTCAAACATTTTGTTAGTTTAAATAACTTTATGCTACACATTTTGAAATACAAAAATACGTTAGCCCTCATTTTGTTGTTTTGGGCGTGCGATGTTAGTAATGCAAACAATTTGCCTGAAATCTTAAAATAGGTTTATTTCAACGTTGATAATAGAAAGAATATAATGCAAAACAAAATATAATTCAATAAAATAAAAATAAGTAGCATAGAGTGTAGATATTATTTCTAAAATATTATTTCAAACTATTTTCTAAAATATTTATTGCATATTAGTTAATTTATTTCTTGAGCGATTCTGTGTGAATTTCTTTCTGTGAAAAGAAGACATCTCTTTATTATTCTTAGAACAATGTTTTATTTTTATTTTTTACTTATTAATTTGAGAAAGATTTTTCTTCAGATGTATTGAAAGACCTGACGCAATTTTTAGAATATATATAATTGGATAAAGAGTGTTGATATAACTCAGAAAATATATTTTTATATAAACGTGAAATTACCCCCCCCCCCCAAATGAAGATGTACTTAAAATTAAAAACACCCTTTTAAAAAGAAATCGTAATAAAAGTAAAACTTAAATTAACTAGGGTTTGCGAATGATAGAATTATAATCTCTTCTTCAATATATCAAGTTCCGTATTATACATGATCGTGGAACTTTAACGAAAGCAAAGCTTTGTGCGATCACAGCTTCAGCGCCATCTTGCGGTCACTTCTGATTGAAAATAATTTGTTTAACAACCATGTATCTTTTCTTACTTTTAACGTTTCAGAAAAAAACATTTCTTATTAAATGAAGATAAATTACACTGTGCTTTTCATGACAAATGTCAGTAGATTATTTTTCTAGCATTATATTGACAACTGCATACAAAACAGAAAATTAAACAGTCTTATGTTACAAATTCTGCGTACATTGACATCAAAACAAATAGCGCGCAAGAAACTAACTAATAAACACAGTTCTAAACTTTTATCCCATTCTCTCTTATTTCAAAGACACTAGTTAAAATTCTTATAGGGTAGTTACATATTTTTTTAAAAATAAACAAAATTAAAGTTCACTACTAAGCCTAATTACTAACTATCTCACCATCAAAACATGTTATTATACTGTCTCAGACGATAATTGCAATCTTTCTGCAGATTTTAAGCAACCCCTTTTTCTCGGACGATAATCCCTCAACTCCAAAAGACCAAACTGGCAGACCGATATAGCGCTTTTGAGACAAAATATGGAACGCCCTCTGCAACTGACACTTTTTCTGGTCTCGTATTCGAGGGCTATTCATCGTTTTCTTTCTCCATCCCCCCTTCCAATTCTCGTCTGCCAATTTTTTCCAGTTGGATGGACGCGCCGCTTTGAGTCAGGTGACATTCTGGAATGTCCCTCAACCCTCGACCTTTTTACAAAGAATGATGGATGTGGAGAAGTAAAATAGTGCATGCGACTACCCTGCTTGTGTTTCGTTCGATTTTGTTCGTTTTTTTTGTTAAGGTTGGTTTCCTTTTCTAGATTGAGCTTATGATGGAGTGGTTTTAAATGTAATCCCCGGTTCACGATTGTTTTAGCATTATTAAGGTTCGAATTTTTAGTGCAGTATCGTTTGACGTTTAAAATTAAGTGCTAAATCAGGGATGAGTGAAGCCTTTTAAACCAGTAAGCATCTTTAGGGTATTTGTAATCTAATATAGTAGTTAATACTTGTGTATAAAATGCATTAATAAAACTACTAAACTACTACAACTCATGAGTACCCATTCCATACTTGAAGCTTAGACAACAAGGTACTTATCAGAATTATAGTTTCTATCATTCTCATATTAGAACTATAACCTTGCATAATAAGTGATTAAACATAACAATATAAGTTTTTAAAAATAATTCAACTACAGTGGAATACGTTTAACGTGAAAACGCTTAAGATAAAATATCGGTTAACCCGAAATAGTACAACAGTCCCAAAAAACTACAATGTATTTCCATGCAGTTTTCTTCAGGAATACGAAATGAAAATCGCTTAGCACGAAAAGATTTCTCTTCTGGAAATGAACAAAATACGGAAAACACAGAATGAAATATTTGAAAAGGTTGCTGTACTATTGGATTGTCCTACTGTATCATTGGAAAAATTCGTTGCAGTAGGTGATGATAATGAATGTACAGCCCAATTATAGAAAAAAAATTGGAGTTTGTTCAAATAATATCACTAATACAGAGATGTTAATGTATCTAAAAAATTTCTCCCTCGTACTTTTTTGATTAACTTGTAAGCTTTTATAGTTTTTCTTTGCTATATTTCGTACTTGCTTTATTATAATTAATCATTTGTTTATTACTTTTACTTATATAATGTATATTATTTATTATGATAATATTTATGATTGTTTATAATATATTTTAACACTTTTGTTACTTAGTATAATTATAAAATATATATATCCATACATTTTTTCTTTAATTTTATATAGTTGATCTTTATCTTTAATTTCATCTTGTGTATATTCTTACAGTTATTTTTTGTGTTTTTGTTGATATTTGTAATGCAGAACCGTTGTGACGTGAATTCCTTTTTTTTAAGTTAAGTATTGGCCCCTTAATTTGTTAAGGGAAAAATTTATAACCTACATATTTGTTTATATAATTGGTGATCTAAATTATCAGTTATTCGTATTAAGGAATATTTTTTTTCCCAAGAGCATTCTAATATTATAATATAACATCCATTTTTCGTCTATAGTTAAACCTAAATAATGATTTTATTTCAAAGCAAATGAAACATACGAGGGATGTTAGGAATGTAAGTTCCATCCACTTTTTTGAAAGAGAAGATGACACAACTGGTGCAAAAAAAAATCATCATAAGAAACCACATTCGTTGCTGGTTCAAGGATGAAAGGTGCCACAGAATGTCGAAGAAGAAAGATCAGTAGCAGATCGGCGTGTCCGAAGTTATTCGAGTACAAATCACGATAGCAAGTAGATGTTTGCCTGATCACTAAGAGAAGTACGTGCTGTTAACCAGTAAGGAGCCCATGGGCCTAGTGTGTCCGTAATCCACTAACGCCCTACTGACTGTGTAAGATAAAGAGGTCATGTCTTCTCAAATGGTTGGTCGCTGATATTGTAGCATATTTGAAGGAAGACAGTGGAAGATGAAGGTTGAAGTGGGTATCCCTCCGCATCTACGAATGAAAACAACATTACCCCCTTCAGACTGTCACATGTTCCCTGCATTGAAAATCGCACTCTTTGGATACAAAGTCCAAACCAATACAAGAAGTGGAGGTTGTACCACAATTCCTTGTATCACAATGCATCAGGTTTTAAAAGAATAATATTTTCAAACTAATTGAATGCTATGTCAAATGTCTCAATGTCGAAGGCACTATATCAAAGAATAGTGCACGATGTGTCGCTCCTGATGTTATGATGCATTTTAGTTTGGCAAAAAAAGGGTTCATGGGAATATTGTAGCAAAAATAGCTCACTTCGGTTGCCATGGACACGATCTACTGCTATAAGTCAGGCGCCGGCTGAGGATTGCAAAATGACTTCTTTATTTTCTTTGTAATGACTTTAATTTTTGTGTCTCGTGCTTATTTTTATTAATTGTAATGCTTTCTTACTCCCGTGCTTTTATTATTATTAATTGCACCTGTTAACTGTAATTATAGTTGTATGGAAAATTCTGGAACTTTCGATAACTTTATAAAATGAAATGAAATATTTAGTTCGTGGAGTAAAGTCTTGAGTTGTGACTAGCGTGAGTTGTAATCATTTTACTTGAGTATCCGATTCCACCAGTAGTTTAATCTACGTGGCAATATGAAATGATGAAGCTTACTTCCGGAACATCCCCTTATACATTAAATATTATTTTTTTAAGATATTATACTATTAAGTACTATGTATAACACACATATTTAAGATAGATTAATATATACCACATAGAGTATTTAAGTATACACTTCAAAATACATATATTTGTATATTTTATGTGTACAATTTTTATCTCCCTTAAGGCGATATGGTACCATCTTCACAATTTTTTTTATTTTTAATATTTGATATTTTGTTTAAATTGTATTTCATAAAGGTTAATATTTAATAATAATTCCATACAAAACTTTTTTTAATTTGTTGCAAAATTTTTGTAAAGTTTAAATTTTTTTAGCTTTTTAAGCATTTTTTAAATTTTTAAAGCTTTTTTAAATATGTCTCTTTTCTTCCAAAATTTTTTTTCCAAGTACCTGATTAATATACTACATAAAACTGTGCATGGGGTTTTTTTCTGCTGCTGTTCTTTAATTTTTTATTAATTTTTTTATAGTTAAAGACTTCCAAAAATTCCCCGAAAAACATTAATTTTAATTTTGAAATTTTTTAGAAAAAGTACTAAACATGTTACAGCTAATTCCATGCACATTTTTACAAAACATACATTTCAGAACATGTATAAAAATTTCAAACCTATACTTCAATTATCAAAAAAGTCTTAGGGTTTTGAATAACTGCATATGTACAAAAATTCAACATGGGGAAAAATGAGTTTGAAGTTTTCATTCCATGAATAGCATAATATAATATTCATCGAATAGTCGGAAACTTTTATGAATGTTAATTAGCATATTTAAAACTGTTTACCATAAAAAATTGCACAAATGTAGAACAATTAAACACTATACTGCCTTAATGAATATATAGAAGAAAACGAATGGAACATCAATATTTCATAAAGCTTTATCTTAATAATTATTTAAAAAAATAAATACACACACTTCAGAGCTAATTCTATGCTCAGAACTAATGCACAACATGTACAAAAGATGTTTATGCCTTTATTTTTTATTTCCATGGTTTTTAAAAAGCCTTCGCATGTTAAATACTGTACATGAATAAAAGCAAAATCAAATAACAATTTATAGTATCTTCTTTCAGGCTCAGGTGCAAGCCAAGAAAGAGAGAGAGAGATTTATCCCTTTCTCCATTCAAAATAAGAAGGACCGGGAACAATCCAATGAGCTCAATCATGTGACGTCATATCACATGATAATGATAACCACGTGTTTTTAGTTAATAAATTCAAAATTTCATGTGACGTCATAGTCACACCGATAAAGTAATCATGTTTTTCCAGCTAATCAGTTCATGTGCTTCGTTGTTGACAATTTTGACCTTTAAGAATCTTTCTCTTAAAAAATACAAATTTATCAACAACAATAATGCACATAGGTAGAAAAATGCATTTTATTTAAAAGTGCAGACATAAAATGAGATATTTTCTAATTTTAAAATCTTTAAAGAAATTTATTTTTTAAAACATTTGAACACTTTACCCAATTAAAATTTGAAATTTTACCTAAGTTTTACAAATAAAAACAAATACAATTAGTTTGGATGTCTGTTTTGAATTCAATGGGAAACACGTGCTTGTCTTTATAATGTGACTCATGAATTAAACCCAATGAAAAAAATACTTAATCACATGTTCAAGGAAAGGAAATATTAATTGCTTTTAGAAATTACATAAGTGTTTTAGGGAAAAGTTTTAGTCGCTCAGTAAGGCAAGTGTAAGCTATTAAAATGTTATTTTATTAGAAATCCGAATAAATCTGCAAAAAATTTACGGTCTAATTCTTTTAACGAGAAGTCCGGAATAAATCTGTCGACATATTAATTCTCTAATGGAAATGAAATGAGATTTACTTTTCCGAATAAGATTTTCGTTGTTATGATTTAAACAAATATTATTTAAGATTAGAATTTTAAATAAATATTAAGTTACGTTATTACCCACACATATATATAGTAACTAGCTGTTACCGCCCGCTTCGCTGGGTATTTCATGATGTTTTATAAATTTTTACTGCTTATATATATATGTGTATAAATTATTGATATCAAGTCCTAGCATTAAGAATTCGATTGTATTGGAAAATATACTTAGACCTGTAACTGTCACCTGTTGATAAAAAAAAAGGGCAGAACTCATCTAATTTGTATTTTCTAAAAATCTCTAAAATTGAAGCGTAGAATGATGTTTGCTCTTTCGTAACCCAAAAACCAAGTGGATTCCCGCAAAACCAATTTTCGCGGTGGATCTCTACTCCGTAAATTGAACATGCAAGCCAAAATTCAAGTCTAAATCAAACAGAAAAAAAACAAAAGTTTTACTATCAATATCCCCGTAATCCCGTTGAGAGCCGTTTTCTAAAATAACCTCTCTTAGCGGATTTCAATTCAACAAAAGAAAAATGCAAACCAAATTTCATTATTATAGTCCTTGTAGCTCGAAAAAAGGATTTTTTTTGTCAATACGTCCCAGTAACCCCTGCACCCCTCCGTAGAACTTGATTACTTAAAATACATTCTTAGTGCATCCCTATTCAACAAAAGAAACATGCTTCAAAAATTTCAAGTATATGGGTCTAACAATTAAAAACAGAATTTTTTTCTGTAACTCCTCTTGACACCTCGCAACCATCCTTGGGGGTCAATTTTCGTTTTACCCTTTGTTAGAGGAATTATATTCCATGAAAGGAACATGCCTACCAATTTTCAAGCAGGATGATCAAATAGTTTAAAAATGGAAATATTTATCGATTACGCCTCTTAATCTCCCGAAATTAAACTTAGTAGTTGATATTCGCAAAACCCATTTGTAGCGGTTCTCTACGAAAGGAATCTGCTTATCAAATTTCAAGACAGTACGTCTAATAGTTTAAAAATGGGGATAATTATCTATAACGCCACTTCGGTGTCTGTTTTCACAAAACCCATTTTGTAGGGGAATTGCACTCTATGAAAGGAATCTGCTTAGCAAAATTTGTGCGTCCAATAAATTAAAAATGCAAAAAAAATTATCAATAACGCCCCTTGAACCCCCGCAACGCCACCTAAGGGTCTATTTCACAAAACACATTTTGTAGTGTATCTCTATCCTATGAGAGGAATCTGCTCACCAAATTTCAAGACTATGCGTCTAATAGTTTAAAATAGAAATAATTACTTATATCTGCCCTTAACCCCCCGCAACACCCCTTGGGGTCAATTTTCCCCAAACCCGTTTTGTAACGGATATGTACTCCATGAAGGAAACATTCCTACCAATTTTCAGCAGGTAGGTCAAGTAGTTTAAAAACGAAAATATTTATCTATTACGCCACTTAACCCCCGCAACGTCACTTAGAGGTCTGTTTTCACAAAACCTTCTTATAGCTGATCTCTACTCTATGAAAGAAATCTATTTATCAAATATAAAGACTGTGCGTCTAATAGTTTAAAAATGGAAATAATTATCTATAGCGCCCCTTAAGTCCCGCAACGCCACTTGGGGGCAATTTACATGAAACCCATTTTGTAGCGTATCTCTACCCTATGAGAGGAATCTGCGTACTAAGTTTCAAGACTGTACGTCTAATAGTTAAAAAATCGGAATTTATAACGCCCCTTAAACCCCCACCCCCGCAACACCCCTTGGGGGTCAATTTTTTCAAAACCCATTTTGTAGCGGATATTTACTCCATGAAAGAAACTTACCTACCAATTTTCAAGCAGGTAGGTGAAGTAGTTTAAAAACGGATATATTTATCTATTACGCCCCTTAATCCCCCACAATGTCATTTAGAAGTCTGTTTTCACAAAACCCGTTTTGTAACTGATCATTATTCTACGAAAGGAATCTATTTATATCAAATTTAAAGACAGTGCGTCAAATAGTTTAAAAATGAAAATAATTATCTATAACGCCCCCTAAGCCCCTGCAACGCCACTTGGGGGACGATTTTCACCAAATTCATTTTGTAGCGGATCTCTACTGTATGAAAGGAATCTGCTAACCCAATTTCAAAATTGTACATTGAGTAGTTTAAACATGGAAACAATTATTTATAACGCCCCTTAACCCCCGTAACGCCCTTTGCATTTCGTATTTCGGAAAATCCGTTCTTAGCTGATGTCTACTCTATGAAAGGAACATTTCTACCAAATTTCAAGTATGTAGGTTGAATAGTTCCAGAGATATCGTGATTAGTCAGTCAGTCAGTCAGTCAGTCAATCAGTCAGTCAGTCAGTGAGTGAGTCGCTTTTCTCCTTTATATATATAGATATAAGAATGCTTAATTAAGCATAACCCCTTACATAATCTTTTTACTCGATGAAATAAGCAAATCCACCGATGAATGGGCATGAAAAAGGAAACTACTTAACCCCCTACATGCAAAAATGTCGTAAAAGAGAAGGTATTACATCCAAAGAAATGGATTCTCACGCCCCAGAATAAATCAGAAATTTTCCCTTTTATTGTGTGCTCACAAGCACACACGCAATTTTTTTTATTTGCGATATCTTATTAATTCCAAAAGGAAGGATTCAGAGAAAGGTGGAAGTCATCCACCTTACGGCTGATGATTAAGCAAGTTGGCAGTAAGAGTATTCAAGAGAATACATAAGATAAGTATTTATATATATAATAAGATCAATAAGTCTTAATGCTCCTCGGGTCTAGTCATCAGAGTGCATTCTCATTAATTCTCATAAATGTTAAAGGCTAAATAAAAGTGGTTAACTTTAGATAATGTCTGTTTCTTACTCGAACCCTCTCACACCCTCAGTCGAAGGACCGCGACAGGTTTATATAATCTTGAATGATCATACATTAATTGAATCGAAATAAAAGTAATTATTTTTATAACCCATGTCTGTTGATTCGGCGTCTCAAACTATACCCACAATCTTGGGGCCGCAACAAAGTGATCAAACTCCGACTAAGTGAGTCCGTATTTATTAACGCAGTAGTAAAAAGCGAAACAAGGACTTGATGACGGATTTTGAAATTTAGAACCTCTATCAAGTAACGAGAATTACATCCGAGCTGGCACCCCTCTCCAAACTATCACACCACGTCAGCGGGAGGATTTTGACCTTCGACAGATTTTGTATGCACCTGTTTCTGTACATGGCAGGTCTTCTGTGGAAATAGTTCTCGAACTCATGCCTCACCAGCCACGAGTTTGTGTCCATTACCACTAGGCTAACGCGTCCACATATATCTCCGACAGACCTTTCATAAGTTGTAAGTAGGAAAAACGGCGTTAGATGAGTGACACTCCTACATTAAATTTTGGGCAAGACTTGGCGATTCTTGGTGAAAATCACCAGAAAGAAAAGAAAACGGGAAAAAGAGTTTACATTTTTACTTAGAAAAGATTTCGTGTAGAATGCGACTTATATCAGCAATGTGCCATCGCTTCAGAAATGTTCCAGTGTAGTTTTCGGAAGCGTCATTGGTTGCGGTTCGAGTCCTGATGCCACTATAACACGGGCTGCGCAGAGGGGGCTGATGCCACGTTAAATCTGTCGAAGCTCAAACATCATCCTATGGCGTGGTGTGATAGTTTGGAGATGGGTACTAGCGCAAGAGTATTTTTTGTCACTTGATAGAAGCTCAACATTAGGAGGTCCATCGCCAATAGTCAGAATCCTTTTTTTCTGAAGGATAAAATTAATGTGAAGGAGTATCATCAGGAAATGGTGGCGTCAGCTAGAGATATTTTTATTATTGATGTAATTGCAAGATGCTGGAATGTGTTTCCCCCCTCTTCTCTTGCCCTATTTTTGTGTTCTTTTATTATTATTATTATTATTACTATCAGCTTGTACATTTGAATTGTGTGATTGTGTATGCATATTTTGGAATTTCCCTTTATATATATATATAATTTGTATCATGTAATTATTTATGTATATCGTGTTTTTACTTTTCATTTGTAATTATGTATGTATTGGGAATTTATCTTTAACTTGCTTTATGTGGTAATGTATGTGTAATGTGAATTTGCCTTTGAATTGGTCTTTTTTTCAATAAAGTTTGAAGCGGGGTTGGTTGTTTCCTGGGTTTGTAGCTCTAACCCCTTTCGGGTTAATTCGGTTCCCCTAGGTATTCTGCCAATAACCCTCGTGGTGTTTTATAGTGCAAAGTTATGTACCTCTTACTCCGTTGGAGTGTGTGAGTGAGTGAATAATACATCGCACTATTGAGCTACTCGAGAGCTTTTGGCAACGGATCTTGTAGTTTTGAACCATGGCCAAGTGATAAGGACGACACCTGAGCTGGCACTCCTCTCCTAACTACCACACCAACAAGAAAACGTTTGAGTTCTGGAGAGATTAAACGGGCATTGATAACCTACACGGCGGATCTTCAGCGGTACTGGGCTCAAACTCATGAACACGCCGGCTACTAATATGTGGCAATACTGCGAAAAAGATTAGTGAAAGATTCTTATGTGTATCTGAATATTTTTATAACTAATGATCAGATGCTTTTTGAACACTCATCGTCTTTTTTCCCCTTCAGTTTTGTCTCGAATAGTAGTTTTTGATCTCAATTTTTAAAAGCTCAATAGTTCGTTTTTTCTTTATTTGTTCAAATATATGCGATGTAATATTGCATTTCTGTCATTATAAATGTTTTGTATTAATAAATTTTACGGCATTAATGGATTAATTTGTTGCAGTCAGCTTGTTCGTCACAAATTATTTATATATAATTTGTGGACAATATCTCTGTGATGATCGATTTATATATATTAGTACCAGTGGTGGCTAAAATGCAATTACTCTAATGCATTGATAATAATATTTTGAATAAAATGTAATTGTGAGAGTTAAAAAGGGAATTGATGCACAAAAGGTAAGTTTTCTAAAAGAATTTTCCAATTAAAAATACACATTGAAACAACCTGTATTGTTTTCCCTGTAGCACTGCTCTCCTCCTGGAAAAATTGAGCTTTTTAGGTGAACCTCGCTTCCCAGCATGAACTTGAATAAGATGAAAGTAACCTTAGAAGATGTGACCAATGTTACCAGATTGGCGACTTTATTGTCCTTGGGGAAAAATTTGGTGAAAAATTATATCGCCAAGGAACCATCGAGACCATGATAGAGTCTCCTTGAAATTTCCATGAGGCTATTTAAAGGTAGGTGGAGTTTAGAAGCAAGTCAGTCGATATTGGAATCTGCTTGTGATAAGACAGAGAGACTTTATTTGCCTGAGATTCTGCTTGTGGAACTGTTCTAGAAAACAGTTTTTGGAGAGCTATAAAAACGTGTTTATAATGAGCGCGTTTTCAACTATTGCAAGTAATCTTTTATAATATTTCATTCAATACATACATCAATTTTCCCTCAAGTAGTCATTTGCTCGTAATTGTTCAATAATTAACTTGTTATTATTCAAATAATTGGAGTCGTCGGCTACTTTTCCCTTGCTCAAAGCTGTTACAGGATTTACTGTTATCTGGTAACTTTCACTAGAAGCAAAAATTAGACATTTATTAATCAATAACAATTTTTGCGCTTAGAGACAGTAATTTTCAATAGCCTGCAGTTAAGTTTGCATTAATTTTTAGTAAGTAATTCGTTTTGTATTTTAAACACAATTTTGCATTAAAAAACCAGTTTTTAAAATTATATGTAATATTATATTAAAAATCATACATTGCCTGTAATCTCTTTTTATAATTAAATGTTTTTTTAGAAAAATAAAGTTACGTCTCTTAAGTACAAAATTTTTTTTCTTCAATTATGCTTGCATGTCAAAAAACCCCTGAAACATGTATTGATTTATATTTAAATTCTCAAGATGTATTTAAAATAGAGATGGGAAGATGAAAATTTTTAATTACTGAAAGCTGTAAATGTATTTTTTAAAAACATTTTGCTTCTGATGTAAATTCAGGAAGAGTGATTAAAATAAAATATTCAGTGTCTCGTACAACCTTAAATCAGAGCAACAATTTTCATTTGAAATTTGTCTTAGAATTAACGAATATTTTGCGTTTGATATAAGTTAAGCAATATAAATACGCTGGTGAAAAAAATAAAGAGGCACAAATGGTTTTTTTAAAATAAAAATAAAACTAACAAAGCAAATAAAACCAAACTTGTCCAAAATATCGTCCGATATAAGACCAATATATAGAAAAACAAAAATAGACACAACATGCAACCTAAATTAGGGAACCACTTGTCCAGCACAGCAGTTGAGAACCTGTAAATCAGAGAAAAGCATGTCTAGTAGGGTGTATGATCGCCTCTAGCAGCAACACAACTCTCACATCGGTGTTTCATACTGTTTACCAAGGTCCGTATGAACCCCTGTAGCAACCAAACTCGAACTTGCACCAAGGCACTCTTGAGGTCATCGATGGTCATTGGAGCTGGTCTTCGAGCTGTAATTGAGTGTCCAAGTAAGGCCCGTATGTGTTCACTGGGATTAAAGTTTGTATGTCCAAGACAGGTGTTTTCGGCAAGATGCTGGACGAGCTTTTATGTGGTTCACAGTCAAAGGGATGCAGACTGCAGAGCGCCTGGTATACAGGTCACCTGCATTAAGTCTCTGGGAGACTGTTATCCGTGAAAAGGATGCTCCTGCTGCATTATAAAGGTTGTGATACAGTCGTGTTGCTGTCAGACCTATCCCCTTTAACCATAATTCTTAAATGATGGTCTTTAACCAGCGTTGTTGCTCTTTTATGGCCTTCGCCAGGTCGGAGAACCACTGTTCCTATCTCTATGAACTATTTCTACACAGTGGATACCACATTTCTCGAAACACCAAGGTCCCAACAATAGGTAGCTGGTGATTGACTTGATTCGAGCTTTCCAACTAACTGCCATCTTAGTCATCATCTAGACATTGACAATTGAAAAATACGATGGGTAAAAGAAGAAATTAAAAAAAATACTCTTGGATAGGATGTTTCAAAACATCCTTTCTTCTCAGGCTTCAGCGAGCAGCCTCTACACAAAGTTGATCACAGATTCTCTGCTTATTACATCACAGGTGTGGCAGAGGTGTCCTGTCATCTGATACCTTATTTGCGTATAGGCCTTAATTATTTTGTCCTTTCTTTAAAAAAAAAAACGTTTCTCCCTTCAATTGTTTTTATACATATACATATACACTATTAATCAGTTGTGAATAGTATTATATATCCAGCAGTATCTTTAGATCCTTTTATGCATTTTGACGAGGCTTCCAGAAACCTAATATGCAATCTAAATGAATATTTTTACTTCAAGGAAAAATAAAAATTTTATATTTCACCGATGAAAATTTTTTTTATTTTTATTATACACGTAAGATGTTAAAACTGAATATGATAAAAAGAAATTTCAAACGAATTTAGAATGTCTGATGGGACACGGTTTTTCTCTATAAATTTATGAAAAATTCAGGAGGAAATTCAAATAAGAGAGGAACGAATCACAGCCTCCAGTGATGCGAACAGAAAAAAAGAGCAATACATCTCTACATCCAAAACTGAATTAGATTCTAAATTTAATCCAACACTTAAGAACTTGGGGAATTTATAATGTTTTAGTTTTAGTCATAAATAAGGAAATGTATTTGTTCTAAGAACTAGAGTTTGAAAAGTTTCCATATAACTTCTCTAACTTCTTTCCGTTATGTTTTTACACATCAGTCTCATTTTCTCAAAACTAAGCAAAGTTTAAAATTCATTCTAGAGGAAACGCAAGTTAAAGGTCTGCGCAAAATACATATTTAATTCAATCCTTGTATAAAAAGCAGCATATCTTATGAAAAATAAAACAGTCCCTGAGTTAGAGCACTTTAATATTTTTTGTATAAAATACTCAAATGCTATT
The DNA here is from genome assembly GCA_019973975.1 of Trichonephila clavata. Taxonomy (NCBI): domain Eukaryota; kingdom Metazoa; phylum Arthropoda; class Arachnida; order Araneae; family Nephilidae; genus Trichonephila; species Trichonephila clavata. Next base: position 21,090 of record BMAO01035101.1, read on the forward strand.
TTATATAGTTTAAATGCATTTACCCCTTTAGTTATGGATTTATATTTATCTTGTGTAAAGCTTCTGTCAGTGAGAGAAAATTTGTGTCTGTTTCACGCACGCCGCAGTAAGCAGGCCCTTTGGATACTTTCCAAAGTTTTTATTGGATGCAGGAGAATAAGGGAGAATAACTCCTAAAACTTCCCTCTTCAAGCAGTTATTCTTGCATAAAATCAGAATAAACATGAAGGCTTTTTAAGCAAGCATGTATAAAGTTTCTTTATATATACTACACCCACAAAAAGCGACTTCTTGACGCCAATGCCAATGAATGTCTGAAATTCAAGCAAGAAAATTTATAAAGAACAGGTAATGGATTTCACACACACACACACACACACACACACACACACACACACACCACACACACACCACACACACACCACACACACACACACACACACACACACACACACACACACACACACACACACACACACACACACAACACACCACACACACACACACACACACTTGATCGAGGTCATAATATTATGGAAATAATGCAGAGGGAATTAAACTCTTTCTCATGGAGTTATTTGTGTGCCTTTTTACATCTTGTTTCAAAATCTTTCTTTTTACTGTGCAAAGTATTTAGCTAAGTATACTGGGTTATTCTATAGGTATTTTACTTAATCTACTTTTTCCTTAATTACAACGGCCTATATAGAGTACCAATTAGTCAAGATTAAGGGAACTCTACGACACATGAAAAAAATATATTTCAGAATCACTCGAAGAAATCAATGAAAACTTTAAGAACATTTATAGTCGCTCTTTTTCTTTGTTCTGTTTAAAAGTTTTATTGAATTTAAATTTTATTCTCTTGTTCAGATATTCGGCTAAAAAAGTATTTCTTGAGAATTTATTTCAAAGGTAAAATGGCAAATGATTGCTAAGTTATAAGAAAAATGTGTAATATTTTCCCTCGAACTACTGTTTCCTATATTTAAAAGAAGATTCTTTTTCAAGCGAAAAAAAATCGAAACTAAAGAATAAAAAATAAACTGTCGATGTTTTTGAGAACTTCTGAGTATTTCGAAAATTTCTTTGTGTTTCTTGGAATGTGATTTCTGAAATACTTAATTAGAGTTTCGTTGAATCAAAGTTAATTCTTCTTTAGTACTGAAGATTACGCAAGATTCTTTCAGTTGTAAGGTTTCACAGTGCTTTTGAAAACTTTTTACTTTAACGAGAAAAGTGCGTGATTATATGGTTACGTTTTTCCGAGATATAAATTAGAAAATATTGGGGGAATGTTTGGAAAACTTGTTATCAGGAATTCATTTAAAGAAGAACGTGAAATAAAATCTTTTTTATGTTTCAAGGTAGTTATGGTAATATTATATAGCTGATAATTTATTGAAAGCAATGTTTCTGATTTAGTTAGGAAATGTTAAAATGCTTAATAAATTACTCAAAATTATTTAAGAAATATTAGTTAATGTATTTATACTTTTTTGTATACACAACAATTGACTTCTTATTTTCCGGGAAGGATTGAATGTTGGGATGCCTATCTCCGGAATTATTAGAAAAAGTGGTTGGTTCACCCCCACACACAATTCCATAATCTGATTTATTGTTCAGAGAAAAGGTGCTCAAAGTGGCTGCGATGCGTGTTAAAGAACATTAGCTCACCCACTCAAAGATTCCTAGCTCTATGTTAATTAATCTGCTAAAATTTCAAGATTCTCGATATGAGACCTTTCACCTACTCCACAGGCTTATCATTCTCTAAGGATTTCATAAGCTCTCAGAAGAAAAAAGTCCACAAATGAACTTAGATCAGGTGAGAGAAAAGAGTTAACTGCAGGACCGCCATGTATAACTATGTTGGATACGTGGCATTCAAGAAGTGGACTTCGTTGGAAAATTATTGTCATAGAAAAATTTAATACAACACCTGGAATCTTTGAGAGGATGTAACTGAATACAGCAACATGTGCGGCAACCACGTGGCTACAGGTGTCCTGTATGTTGGTCTCCAGATTATGAATACAGTTTCAGACCTTGTGTGCGATCACTAGGAGTCACAATATTTGCGGAGGATCGTTAAGTGACTTTAAATATACGGAACTATAAGGATATGGACAAAAATTGATGGCAAAATACCGGTATTGATATACTCTATACTCTTTTACACGACGAGCCAGTATTATACCGGTTTGATTTCTGTACCCGCTTTGGAGCAGGGTAAATGCGGAGAAAAGCGAGTTCGTTTTCAAATTTTTCCATTATGTTTTGCGACCGAGATTCCTTTAATCAACGATGGCTGCTGTTATTGATTATGCACGTTGTGGTCCATTGAAGAAATAGGAATTTTAATTAACACACATCTGGGGAAATCAACAAATACAACAAAAGTTAGATGGAACTCTCCGGGATTCAGAAGTGGATAAAAAAATTTGTGACGAATTCAAAAAAATTGGATTGCTCGAACAGTTCCGCAAATTCGTAGCAAAATAGAAGCTTTGAAACGGGACCTTTCTCGGTGGTATTTTGATATAGGAGTGCTACACGGCACGTTGTTGTTTATGTTCGCCGAGATGGGCGATAGCATTATAATATTATCACTTTAATATTTCTATCTTTTGGCGATGGGGCTGTGGCCGTGGTAGCCTAGAGGTCAAGGAATCGGACCGTGGTTGGCATGTTATGAGTTCGAGTCCAGTACCACTGACGACCCACCGTGTAGGGGAGCGATGCCCGTTAAATATGTTGAGAGCTTAAACATCCTCCCTTTGGTGTAGTGTGGTAGTTAGGAGAGGGATGACAGCTCAGATGTCATCCTCGTCACTTGACCAGGGTTCAAAATTACGAGGTCCATCGCCTTCGTGTATCTGAACAGTGCGACGTTAATATTCACTCACTTGGCAATGGGGATGACAATTATACAGCTAATTTTTATTGGTTTTTTTTCGCGATAACTATTGTATATTTACGTAAATCTATCAACCAATCATCAGATTCTCATATAAATGGGCTGAAAAAAAATACCGGTAAAGATCTGGCTTTTCTCCCCAAACTCAATTTGGGGGTTTGCATGTAAACGGGGCCATAGAGGTATGACTGCTTGGCAGCTGGCTCAAGACTTCGATGCTGCGTCTGTAAATATGGTTCCCTTGATATGGTCATATGTTCCCTTAATGTGCATCTGCGCTTAAATACTAATCCTATGCATCTCCCATAACGTTATGCGTATGAAAAGAATTTCATGAAATTTAGATGCTCTCTTTATGATTCTGCATTTTTAGCGGTTGGCAGTGTATTTATAATGAATTAAAGACAGCACATTTCATTGAAGGATTTTTAAATCTTCTAGGGATTTCAGTTTTATTTGGAGTCAAAATAATTAGCAAAAAGTGATTAAGTAACATAGTTTCCATTCATGTTAAGTTTCAAAAGAACTGAAGCTTGCCTTAGAAAGAGAAGCCATTAAGTAAGAATTTAAAAAGAGTGCACCCCGCAATAAATTTGCGATAACTACCATTTTTCTAAAAGCTTGCTCTTTCTACGTTTTAAAAGAATGTACAAAGAGGCGTTTAGGGTAAACAATTGATTCTATTTTTCTAAATCCCTTTCTTTCTTCCCCTTGAACAATTGCTGTGCCCTGTGTGTGCTATGAAGAGTTATTTTCATCAAGAGTGTGCGTCATATCTTAGGGAAGAAGTAGGTCAAATAGAATGCATTCACAGTTTGAAACAAAATATTATTTTTGAATTCCTCCCTTTTCAGGCAAGCTCCATTCTTTTTTCTTTCATTGATTACTTATTTCTTTTTGAAAAGTAACAAGGATGAATTGTTAGTTTCGAGGGGTGGGCGATAGTGGCACAAGTAATTTATTCTTTCCGTTCTTCATGTTGTTTATTTATTTTGTAGTCATTGTAAATGTTGTACTTAGTGTGTAGCCGAAGGAAAATCTTGGAATAAGATATAAGCTTCATATTTGAGCCACAATTATAATACTTTTTATTAAAAACATAATTATTAGTACATCAATTGTCAGGTTATGAAATTCGCTTACTTTTATTAATCGAAAAAAGAAATGTAATTAATAATCAAATACTAAATTTCTTGATAGTTTTTTTTTCTACTAAAATTAACGTTAAATACCAATTTTCTGGACAATTTATTGCTTAATATCAGTGATGCTTGTAAAATTTTTGCAAAAACAAACTACACTAAACTTGATATTTTTTTTCAAAAAAATTTAAAATGTTGTCTTGCTTTTTACTGTGTGACAAAAAAAAACAGTAAATTTAATTTTGCGTTTAATTTGAACAAAAATTATGAAACTAATTTTTATTTCTTTTTGTTTGTTGACATGTTTTTTATATTGAAACACACCAAGTTTGTTTTTCCCCTGCAAGGAAACTCTGCTTGCGGGAAAAAGAGATTTACAGAAAAAGAGTACTCTTCCCCCAACATTAACTAGAATAAGATTATAGCAACCCTGGAAGATGTGACCGGACTACCTGATCGGCGAATTTCTCCGTTTAGGTGACAAATTTGAGCAAAAACTATATTGCCGAGGAAACTTTGAGATGTCATTGGGATCAAACCTTCTGGAATTTTCCAAAAGGCCATGAAAAGGTCGGTGGGTCAAAAGAAGGTTACTAGTCAACCAGCACATGTTATGGTTTGCATAATTTCTAGAGATAGATAAGGTTATTTTTCATACTTGGATATTTATAAAGGAAAATTTGTATTTAAGTATTTTACCGGCGGCCAATGTCACCCAACTAAAAATCTCTAATTAAAAAAATGTTGCCAAATGCTGTCATCTTCATTATTAATGTGTTCGAACGTGCGCAGGATAGGTTTGCATAATTGGCTGTATGTCAAATCAATTGGCAATGTACTTTGATTTGAAACAATTGGTCGATGGTAAATTTTATAATATATTTGTTTTTAAAAGGCTTCAGATTGAGTAACTAATTATTTTTACGACATTTTATGCGTTTGCAGTATTCACCATAATCGGAAATGACTTGTAAAAATAATTATTTATATTCCATCGTTAGTAAAACTTAGGATTTATTACTACTAGTCTGATTTTAAATAAATTAATTTCATTTACTATTTTGAAAGTCCTTAACTTATAAAATTGTCTGACAAATTTGTAGACACCCTGTATATAGCATTGTTTCTTAATATTCTGAAATTATAGAATGTCATCATAATCCACAGGAAATAACAAAAGGACGGAGGAAATGTTCCAATATATATTAAGAATTGAAAACTGAAATCATTATTGAATTCTGAAGGTGACCAGTCGTATTTTTGCTACTTCATTTTGTGAAGTAGGGCTTGAGTCTGTTCTTTTGTGTACAATCCATCTCATGTTCACTTTTCAAAGTTTTTGTTGCAATTATGTAAAGAGCATGGGTAAACTGCATTTTCTATCTTTTAAAGTATAAAAATTTTCTTTCGCAGACAGGAGGCAGACTGATATTGCACATGCTAAGCTTATTGTAGAGGACAATTCTGATTACTGCAATAGTTGTTTCAACATATGTAGCTCTGAATACGATGAATTTAAACTCAGGATTATATCTAGTTTCATGATTTATTTAAACAAATTTTTTTATCTGTTTGAATTTTCAACTAAAAAATGTTTATAAATATGTGATGTCAAAGCCTGACTTTCAAACTCGAAGGGTTTGATTCGAGAGATTGTAACTCGAACCTGACTTTAAAATTGAAGTTGTTGTCATGAGACAAAATGCAGGGAGTAAGCTTAATGATAAATAACCAAGATAATAGTTTTGTTTATAACTATCAATCCTAATTCAAGAAAGTTATGAGAAAGGTCAATTAACATTTAAATAAAGGAAAATGTCACTAAATGAAATATTTGCAGAAACTGAGTACTGTAGATTCCATAAAATGAGAGAAGTTCCCGTGTTCACTTCCTAGACTCGGAACCGACATTCAAAAAAAACTTTTCCTAGAACTTTTCCAAATTAGACTTCACTGCCAAAGCCAATGGTAAAAAGTTGATGAAACTAATATTTAAAGTGAAAATCTCAGTACTTCTATTAGCTAATTTCTCTCACTGATTCACTCACACACACACCACACACACACACACACACACACACACACCACACACACACACACACACACACACACACACACACACACACACACACACACACACACGCGCGCGCGCGCGCGGTTATATATTATTTTATTAATACAGTGGACATCTCATTTTTTTGCTTTCGATTTGACGAAAGAGTGTTTTTTATTTTTCCTAATATAAACTCTAGATAAATAAATAAGTGAACTTTACAATTCTTTTTTTTAAAGAATTTAACAAGAAATAAATTTCCAGCATAAAACATTGCATTCATGTACACACTCCTACGCGATAGACGTAAACACAATTAAAGTTGTTGCCCATCCAGGCGCGAATCTGAAAGCAAATTACCTTATTAGAATCATCTTGCGACAAGCGCGCAAAGGGACGAGTCGTGCGCGCAAAAATCCCTCACGACTAACGAGCAGAAGAAGTTCTCTGGATTTAATAGTAATGAGAACTCGTTAAACTCCCGACATCATTAGAAAAATGGCATTTTTTGGACGAGCAGCGGAACCTTTCACTTTCTTCGGATTGCGACTGTCATTAATTTTCCTGCCGAATGTTCTTTGCAATAATCCACATCGAGTACCGTTGGTTCAGAGCAGCCATGTAAATAAGAACGCTACCTTGGATTATTCCTTTTTTTCCCTCTTCCTTTTTTCTTCTGTAACTAACTCCGAGGGAGGTTTCGATCGTAAACAAGGCATGGATTTTTATTGGAAGTGGAAAAATCTATTTCGAGGGTGTATGGAAATAGGAAGAGATAGGGTGAGGAGAGGGGGGGGGGGAGAAGAACTATATATTTTTTCAGATTCGAGATAGATTCTAGAATAATTTTTTTTCATTCTTATTTTTTATCTGAGATTTTGATTCAAGAGAGTTTGGCTTGGGGTTTCTGTGATGTAAAAAAAGGAAGTTTGGTAGAGGTCTTTTGCATGTTCGTTTATCATTTCCATTGCGTACTGATCTTGTTTTTATTGAAGGTTTCTTCTTTATTTGGCTCTACTGGATTACTGGATATAATCCATGATGCACTACTGTTTCCTGAAAATGGGGTGAGGATCATGAGCCATGTGCTATCACATACGCTCAAGCTCTAACAAAATTACTAAACAACTCTGATATCTGGACCAGAAATGCATGCGAGTTTTATTATGAATCAAATTCATATTATTTTCAGTAATACTGTAAATAGAATATGGAACTCTTTGGCTATATGGATGTCAATATTGCCATGCGTGCCATTTAGGTGATGATAAACAACATGGCTAAAAAATCCCATGCGTAGAATGATGGGAAATGGTTGGCGAAATTTTGTCGGCAGCTGATAGCAGCATTTGGCGATTTATACTCTACTATTGGCTAACTGAGCAAAGAATATTGAATAATTTCACAACATAAAAGAAAAAGGCAAGATATTCAAGTGGCAACTACTCAACTACAAAACTATGAATTGCTCGGACATATTATAAGCAAAATCCTTGAAACAGCAATGGTACTTATTAGTGATTATCCACCCTTGGAAGAACTGTAATTCAAAAGAAAGCAAATTTTCAATAATAATTCTCTCTCCGATTGTCTTCGAGATTTGTTTGACTCATACGCACAGTGACCTATAAAGGTTTCAGATAAAGAGCATCCAATATCGACCTAACATAGCCTTTCGCAGGAGTGATTCGGCCTTAGCAGCGACCCACACACAAACAGTTCTTGTCATTAACAAGTTAAACAGGAGATATATTTGATTTTTTACAAAATTTTAGTGGGACAACTAAAATATAATTTACCGAACACCGGACATGTTCATCAAAGCTTCAACTTGTTCCAATATCGATTAATATTATTTTGAATTGAAGTGCTAATTTTGTGTACTTGTATTGGGTCTATGATTAATATAAATAACATAATCTTATATAAATATCATGGTAACTTTTTTGTCTGGAAGTAAGAGTTTTCTTACTGTCTTTATTCTAAAGATAAAATGAGGTCCTTTACCAATAGCCCTCGTGTAACTGTATAGCAAGGGGTTTACACACTCAATCACTCACTCTAAAGAGAAGACTACGATTTATCTTAAAAGAACTAAAAATAACCTTTTTTATCGGATATTTTTTATCAATATTAAACAACTGCAAGGTACTCCTTATTCAAATGTTAAATTTTATGAATAATTATAAACAAATATACATAATGCGGGAATCAGATTTAATAATTAGGATAATATGGGATTCAAATCGAATGATGTGGTTAACGCAGAATTCAATTTCGATATAATATTAGGGTGATTAATAAAGTGATTCATACTGTTTTACAGAATCTTTCCAGATGCTCTAAAACAGTAATAATCAAAATAAACACCTTAGCTTAGTAATCACCAACCGTAAGATAGATTTATTTTTATTGTTTGTGTCTAGCCCGTGACAGAAGTAACATAAACAATACTGGGCATGTCGTGTGACTATTCAGTTGAAATGGTGGTGTCTGCTGTGGAAGAAGCATTTTGTGTTCTTGAATTTAGCAAAATGGAATCTATAAATGCTGCGCAACTGTATTTTTGATCCCGATTTTGGAAAATAGCCCCCAGTTAGAAAATTTATCTGACAATGGTGTGAAAAATGTAAAACTACGGACTGCTTGTGCAAAAGTTAAAGTCCCTGGCGAAGCTGAAATAGCATATCACAGCCGCTATTGATGGACTTGATACCTTAACACTTACTTGACTTCGCAAGGTCGATGAGTTATTCTACAAATGAAAGTAAACTTTTCGTTCTTCTGTTATTGTCAAACATTGAGATAATGTTAACATTTCTACTGAACTTAAAGACAGATGAGTTCAAAGAAAATTCTGTAGTACCTGTTTTATTTAGAAAAATGCAAAGGATGTCACAAGAAAAACGAGACTAAGTGTGTAGCTTGAAAAAAGAGTAGAGTTGGCAACAACTGTTTTGGTGACGTCATCCCACACTACTCCTCTATCGACTTGGCCAGTTTCACTGCATCATTGTGTGAACACATGCAACTGTATTCAGCCGGAAAAATGTCGAATTAACATTAAGTTTCTTGTAAAACTTAAGAATTCACCCACAAATATATTTCAAATATAAACTGAGTCTTATGGAGAAGAATCTTTGTCTAGTCCACCTGTGATTGAATGGTACAAGAGGTTTTCAGGGGGAAGGATCAGTGCGGAAGATGATGCACCAATCTGGTTTTTTTTATTGGGTCACACCTCATATCTATCTCATCTAAATACATTCAGTTTTAAAAAAGATTTTACTCGAAAAGTATCCCGTTTTGACAGATGGAATAATTAAATTTGGTACGGGTTTTTTCCCATTCCCCTTTTAAAACTGGATAATATAAGAGGCTGAATGCTTTTTTCGTTATGCATCATTAAATAATTATTGATAAATCTCTCGACATTTTCACTTCAATCGATAATGCTCAAATGATTTTACTATGTTCGATTGTTGAAACATGTGAGACATAATTATCGAAAATTAATGTTTAATTGTGGAAAATTATACAATTACATTACTTCTAAGATATTCAGTATGTTTATCACCTCTTTAAGTAATTTTTTACTGTCTTAAGCCAGTGCTTCTCAAACTTTCAATATTTGTGACCCAATATTTAATCATAAACTTTATTGCACCCCCCCCCTCTTCTCCATACAATAACAATGTATTTAATTCAATAATACTATACTTTGGCCCTAGGTTACGCAATACTACTTTAAACTCTTAAGTTCCATTGGCTTATATAAACAGCTCATCCAAAGCGTTTATTGTCCAGTGCGTATATATACGTCTTTCTGAAGTATGATCTTTTCCGTACACTGCTACACATAAAATTGTCCCGAAGGCTTTCGAATGAATTAAAAGGACTTTGACAGTTTTTGCGAAAGTTTACTTATTTCAGAGAATTTGCTTTTTTATTTTGTTTCTTCCCCCGCTCAATACACCACATGCGTAAGCCTACGTGAAGAACAAAGACATTGGGAAGCAAATCGCGTAACTTGTAATTGGCAGTTAAGGAATTAATTGTAAACCATACAAATTATCAAAATAAGTGTTGATTTTTGTATAAAATTTTATATATGACAAGAAGGCCATGGGGTCACTAATGATTATTAAACTTGTATTTAACTTACTATAGTTAAATTAGTTTTAAAATACATTGTGCAGTGCTGATACATTTGTAAGTGTATTTTATCAGTGTAAATGTGTATTTTGTTTTTTGTTAAGTCGGAAGGTATTTTGTTTATTCAGTAAATTAATAATTTTTTTAAATCTTTTATTTTCGACTTTTTAATATGCTTGCCCCCCCCCCTTGTAGAGTTCTCACGCCCTCCCCCCCTTAGGGGGAGCACCCCGCAATTTGAGAAATGCTGGTTTTAAGCAATATTAAAGTGATATTAGATCACTGTTAGATGATATAATGCTGATTAAAGTTTTATTAAATCGCAAAAGGTTGAAGGCTTGAAAATAAAAAGTTATATTCTATAGCAAAATGTATGACAATTAAGTGAGCAAAATCAGCATGAATTATTGGAATAACTTCTGAAAAAATAAATTATGTTGTGTTACTATCATAACAGGTAATTCAAAACACACCAGACTAACTTTCTCATTCTTGTATGAAACATAATTTATATTTGGAATTTTTTTTATAATAAATAGGTTTTAAGCCAGCTTGGAAGCTTTTACATGATCTCACTTTATAATTAGTGAATAAATACACCCTTATGCGCATTTTTCTTTTCTAAAATACCACTTTTAATAAATGAGCTCATCAAAATTTAAACTCACGCAACTATATATAAGCATGCTAAAACATTTTTATCAAACTTCTTGGAAGGTTCTGTTCGCAGCATAAAAATGCGCTACGATTTTTTGACCTTATAAATATCTTTTCGATTTTCTTTAATATTTCACCGAAGAACAATCTAAGAGATTTTCCAGAGTCGTTCTAATTAAAAAATCGCTCACCAGCCAAAACAAAGCTGGCGTTAAGGTGAAAACGGTTCGGAAATTAATTATTAATGAACTGTTACAAAGACTCCCCTGTCACACCACCCCTCTGGTCATTCGTTAGGGCTCGCTCATTACACCAAAATTTACAACCTCGGCTGGCCATAACGTTCCGCTAGATGGCGCCTTTCCAAACCTAACTACCGCTGCCAGATCCGAATTCCGGGCCCAATTTCCTTAAGTGCTGGTCCGCCGCTACCGACACAGCCTCCTTGCAATCAAGCGACTCATAATTCCGTCGGGCCGAGAACATTTTTAACACTAATGACACCGAACTCGTCTTCTTTTTCCTCCTATCATGGACTAAAATTAATTTAGGGTTTATTCCCTTTTTTTATCCTTCGTCTCTTTATCCTATTCAGGTTACACGATTTTCCCCTCTTTTTTTACTTTCTCTCGCTTTTTTTATCTCTTCACTTTCGGTTTTCGCGGTTCTTTGTTTTTGTTTTTTTGAAAGGTTCGTTCTCCCCCTTTTTTATTATTTTTATTTTTTAGGGCCACCCACCCTTTTCTGTCTTCGCTTCCATTTTCGGTGGTCGTGTTCGAGTAAAGGCTAAAAAACGTAATCAGGATTACCTTTTGTTGTGTCCGTTGCCCTGTCCTCTGGATTATAGGAAGGATGATTAATTGCTTTGCTAAAAGGGGGAAGTGTGAACTGAGGTAGGTGCGCGATATTAAAATAGAACAAGGGGTGTAGAGGTCTAGTGCATGACCGCAAAGGGCTTCTGATTGGCAACGGAGCTTTTATTTCGAATACAAGTTGACTGAACTCCCATTGGAGACATGTTTTCGCTCTTCATACAGATAACTTTATCTCGTCGTTTCATCTAATTATCAAACTTTCCATTTGCTTTTAATATATATTTTTATCGCCGCTTTATCTAGTTAATGAAATTTTCAGTTTGGTTAAAACGTTATCTCAAGCTTTCCTCGAGAGACTGCTGTGTCTTTTTGTGTGTATTCAGTATTAGAGAGACCTTATTACTTGGATTAGTTCCAAACTGAAGTTTACAGCAATTTTCTGGAATCAATTTAATTTTGTGTTGCTCTAAAGAACTACGCTTTTTTGGTTTACAGGACAGTTTTTGCATCAATTACACACACACAAAAAAAAACTCAAAACTGAGTGGAGAAAATACCAGCACATAGAAGTATTTTAACAAAGAAATAACCCACGCATGTACACACATCTGTATATCACGCATAGGGATTGCAATACTGGGATACCAAATGCCGGTATTTTGAGCCATTTGTATAATTTTATAATACCATATTTACAAGCTTAAATACCGGTTTTTCGGTATTTACTAAATTTTCTAAAATTGTCTCCACTATATGTTCAGAGATCACCAACACAGAAAAATAGTATTCGTTTTTGTTTTTATGTCTCCCTAACGGGTGAAATTAATTAGATTGTGAATATAAAGCTGCATCGTAAAATCAAAAGAAGGCGGAGAAGGAAAGAACCAAGGAGGCGGGCCAAAACTGTCATATTACAGCTTACGAATCCTGTGCGATACTGCATACACACAGGATTCGTAATCTGATATTCGTGTCTGTGAAAACAAGGTTGTAGTTCTGAAGAAAATGCGTAAATTCCAATATTTTTTTTAAATTGGTGAGTTTTTTTTTCACATTGTCTTTGCATATCATATCAAAATATTTTTCGGATTCATTCTATGTATGCTCCTAAATAATAATCCATAATAATGAATATAAATAACTTTAAAGAACATAAATGATCAGTTGATAATACTTCGGTTTGGTTTCATTGTTTATATGATGAAAAGAATATGGTGGCACAATGTATATAAGAAAATGTTCAAAAGTTATTAAAGTGAATGGAGGAAGTACCAGTAGACTCCATACACATTTAAAAACGAAACATGAAACAAATTTGTTAATGATAAAAGAATCTAATTGCGATGAAAATACAAAGTTAAGTACAGGTTATAAGTCTAGGCCATCAGGGATTTTAGATTATTTTGAAGAAAAAAAAAAAGATAATTTGGATGAAATCATAAGTAAAATGTGTGTGTGTGCCAGCATTAGATGGTTTGCCATTTCGAGTGTTTTGCACTTCAACTGAATTAAGAAAATCCTCATAAAATCACCTTCATGATTCTTTATATACTTACTAGCCGTTACCCGCCCGCTTCGCTGGGTACTTCATGATGTTTTATAAATTTTTACTGCTTATATATATGTATAAATTATTGATATCTAAGTCCTAGCATTAAGAATTCGATTGAATTGAAAAATATACTTATACCTGTAACTGTCACCTGTTGATAAAAAAAAAGGGCAGAACTCATCTAATTTGTATTTTCTGAAAATCTCTAAAATTGAAGTATAGAATAATGTTTGCTCTTTCCTAACTCAAAAACCAAGTGGATTCCCACAAAACCAATTTTCGGTGGATCTCTACTCCGTAAATTGAACATGCAAGCCAAATTTCAAGTCTAAATCTAACAGAAAAAAACAAAAGTTTTACTATCAATATCCCCGTAATACCGTTGAGAGCCGTTTTCCAAAATTACCGCTCTTAGCGGATTTCAATTCAACAAAAGAAAAATGCAAACCAAATTTCATTATTATATTCCTTGTAGCTTGAAAAAAGTAATTCTTTTGTCAATACGTCCCAGTAACCCCCTGCAACCCCCAGAACTTGATTTGCTTAAAATTTATTCTTAGTGGATCCCTATTCAACAAAAGAAACATGCTCAACAAATTTCAAGTATATCGGTCTAACAATTAAAAACAGTAATTTTTTTCTGTAACTCCTCTTGACACCACGCAAACATCCTTAGGAGTCAATTTTCGTTTTACTCTTTGTTAGATGAACTCTATTCCATGAAAGGAACATGCCTACCAATTTTCAAGCAGGATGATCAAATAGTTTAAAAATTGAAATATTTATCGATTACGCCTCTTAATCTCCCTTAGTAGTTGATATTTGCGGAACCCCTTTTGTAGCGGTTCTCTACTTTACGAAAGGAATCTGCTTATCAAATTTCAAGACTGTACGTCTAACAGTTTAAAAATGGGGATAATTGTCTATAACGCCACTTGAGCCCCCACAACGCCACTTCTGGGTCTGTTTTCACAAAACCCATTTTGTAGGGGAATTGCACTCTATAAAAGGAATCTGCTTAGCAAAATTTGAAGACTGGGCGTCCAATTAATTAAAAATGCAAAAAAAAAAAATTATCAATAACGCCCCTTGAACCCCCGCAACGCCACCTAGGGGTCGATTTTCACAAAACACATTTTGTAGTGTATTTCTATCCTATGAGAGGAATCTGCTAACCAAATTTCAAGACTGTGAGTCTAATAGTTTAAAAATATAAATAATTATTTATATCTGCCCTTATATCTGCCCTTTATATTTGCAACACCCCTTGGGGTCAATTTTCTCCAAACCCGCTTTGTAGCGGATATTTACTCCATGAATGAAAGATTCCTACCAATTTTCAAGCAGGTAGGTCAAGTAGTTTAAAAACGAAAATATTTATCTCTAACGCCACTTAAACCCCTGCAACGCCACTTAGAGGTCTGTTTTCACAAAACCTTCTTATAGCTGATCTCTACCCTATGAAAGAAATCTATTTATCAAATATAAAGACTGTGCGTCTAATAGTTTAAAAATGGAAATAATTATCTATAACGCCCCTTAAGTTCCGCAACGCCACTTGGGGGCAATTTTCACGAAACCCATTTTTAGCGTATCTCTACCCTATGAGAGGAATCTGCGTACTAAGCTTCAAGACTGTACGTCTAATAACATAAAAATCGGAATTTATGACGCCGCTTAAACCCCCCGCCCCCGCAATACCCCTTGGGGTCAATTTTCCCCAAACCTGTTTTGTAGCGGATATTTACTCCATGAAAGAAACTTACCTACCAATTTTCAAGCAGGTAGGTGAAGTAGTTTAAAAATGGATATATTTATCTATTACACCCCTCAATCCCCCGCAATGCCACTTAGAAGTTTGTTTTCACAAAACCCGTTTTGTAACTAATCATTATTCTACGAAAGGAATCTATTTATCAAATTTAAAGACAGTGCGTCAAATAGTTTAAAAATGGAAATAATTATCTATAACGCCCCCCTAAGCCAATGCAACGCCACTTGGGGGTCGATTTTCACCAAACTCATTTTGTAGCGTATCTCTACTCTCTGAAAGGAATCTGCTTACCCAATTTCAAGATTGTACATCAAGTAGTTTAAACATGGAAACAATTATTTATAACGCCCCTTGCGTTTCGAATTTCGGAAAATCCGTTCTTAGCTGATGTTTACTCTATGAAAGGAACATGTCTACCAAATTTCAAATCTATAGGTTGAATAGTTCCGGAGATATCGTGATTAGTCAGTCAGTCAGTCAGTCGCTTTTCTCCTTTATATATATAGATAATTTATAAGTTTCAAATTATTTTTTATGATATTTAAACTCTCTAATAAAATTGGCAAATAAAACAAAGGGGATCACTCGTGTTTTTTTCCTTCTTTTTCTAAAATTTCTAGTGTCGGTATTAAAACCGGTATCCCGGTATTAAGATCTAAAATTACCGAATACCAGTATTGCACTTCAGCGTAATATACGCTATCATGTATTTTTATTATTAATGTGAATCGTACATTGTTTATAAGGAAGTTTCAATGCACTATCAATCAAGAACAATGCAAGATATTACTTATCACCTGTAATAAAATTATATAGAATGTTTTGTTTGAGACAGTCGCTGATGTTCTATGTGTGACCCCTTAGTCACTCAACACACATCGAGCATTTTATCCATTTCCACTTTAACGCGTGTTAAATGAGAATTTTTTCTGTGTTCTAACCAGTGAACAGATGGTCTTGAAATGTATGCATGTACATTGATAGAAACATTACAGTGGCGCCAAAGCCGTTGAAGTTCACATACCGCATAAAAAAGATTGCATAAAAAATATTATACGAAAATAAAATCGCACAAAAATAAAATTGCATAAAAAAGACTGCACAAAAATAGGTTTTACTATATTCGTAAGTGTTTGTTTATTAACTATGAACTTTCCGAATTTGGTGTATCAAAATATTTGATTTTAAAATGAATACAATACATAATAAATACGTATAATTAAGAAGTTATAATAAAAATAAATAAAGATTAATTACGAAAACAAAAATAATAGTGAAACATTAGATTTTAATTATTTTGTTTTAATTTAGTAACTCGCACAAAATTTATAGATTTACACTATATTTTTTTTTGTACGATTAAAACTAATTATACCGACAGGATTAAGTACTGAATTAAGTTTTAAATACATTCTTATTTTTCAAAAAAATATTTTTTGTTGAATGTAACAACAATGTTAATTTGTTTGTAAAAAAAATATCCTCTTCGTGTTTACTTTTGTGAAGGCTGTAACAACAAAACACATTACATCATATTTCTTTCCTACAAAATAAGAAAGGATATGGGGGTTAATTTCTAACAATGAGGTGTACATTATTGCTGTTCCGAGGCCATCCTACCTACAGCCTAGTGAAAATTTAATGCGAGAAAACTGCGAAAGAGGCAGTCTAAAACTTTTTTCCCTATCTCGAGTATCATTCAAGACTTCGCATGGTGGCCAGAAATATTCTATTCCACACCGAGAGAGGGAATATTTTTTCTTATCCTTCGCCTTAGAATGGGATGGAAGGGAAAAAAGAAAAAAATATCCCTATTTAAAGGGATAAAGTGCGGACGGAAAATTCAGGAGATAGAAGTGGGAGTTGTTTCCATTTACTGTAGATGCTAGGAGGGGGCTGGGGATAAAAGAAAGTAGAGTCAAAGAAAAAAAAAAGCTTCTGAGAAAGAGGGAGTGGGGGAAAAGAAAACTTGGGGGGTCGGAGTTTCCTGTCAATCGATTTATCGAGAGAACAAACAAAAAACCGGAGTAAACTCCAGGAATAAAAGGATGGATGAAGTGCGTTTTAGTTAGGGAAGGGATGCTCCAGCCCCATGGAAGATAAAAGACAGAAAACCCTTTTATAAACTAGAAGATATAGAGGGGAAAAAGTACATTTCTCTGGTCCCCCCTTCCTCAACTTTTTTGACAGGGGGTGGTTTTTGTTTACTCGCTCCGCGCGAGCTGGGACGTTTTTAAAAGGAACACGGAATTTCGTTTGGCATAAAAGAGGCGTCCATTTACGCTCTGAACACGAATCAGGAATTTCACTGTTTTTGTTTAGGTTCCGAAAATAAACTGCGGATATGCGTAAGATTTAAAATCCGTAAAAACAACACTGGTCTTTATCTCTGGAAAAAGTTTTCTTCTTTTTCTAGTTTACTGTTGTCTTTAGGCTCGCCTCGTTCATTCTTTCTGCTGTCAGTAACATCAATTTGACTCCTTTTTTGGCGGTAATAGTATTGCTTTTCTCCACTAGAAAGCACGAAAGAAATTTTTGATTTTGATTTAGAGTCCATATCCTAAATATAATCAAGCATTATTAATTATATATGACTATTACTAATATATATATATATATATATATATATATGCTCCTGCGGGTAAAGCAAATACAGAGGAAGAAGGGTGCTATATTTAGCCCTGCAATTTTTCTCCTAATTCTAAGAGTTTCTTGCAAAATAACTTTGGTTTTCTATTTCGATTGGTATTGCATTGCAAATATTTTAACCCTTCGTCGGGTGCATCTTTGAACGATACATAATCAGGCGCACCTGGCCTGAGAGGCTAACGACATATTTTAACTTCTCCCTCTCCCTAATCAATTTTTATTTAAAACACCGGTAAAGGGAAAGCAAATACACCAAATTTTACACAAATGAACTGTTCAATCAACAAAATGAAACTTAAACTAGAACAATCAAAATTGCTAATTTGACACAAAATGCTTTTCACTGGCCTCTCAGACCCGATGGAGGGTTAATAGCTTACACGTGCCTTACTGTAAAGGTAGAAACTTTCCCATAAAACCACTTACCTAATTTATAAAATAACTTATACTTCTTTTCACTTGGACTTGTGAAGGGGACATTTCTGTTGTATTTCCCCACAGTTTTCTTTATTTTCACTGCATAGATAGGTATACATCTCTCTTTATTGCTTGATGTTTGATTGGAGAGGAGGATGCTCAATTCTCTCTTCTATTGTTCTCAACTATCTCCTAATTTTATTGAATTCTATTAAATATTCTATAATACTGCTTTAACATTGCAGACACTATACAATAAGTTGTAAAGGGTCTATCCTCGATTCTATTAAGAATCCTCTTGGGTAAGATAATCTTTTTAACTGTGATTTCTGTTGAAAAAGGTTTTCTATGAAAAAGATGGGGTTTATGTAAATTAGAACTTCTATTTCAGTGTTAGTAGTAGAGTAGGTGATTGAAAGTGGATAAAGTTGCGTGGACAAGATAACGACCAGAGATCGTATAGTTTAGTCAATTTGTAGGGTATCCAAAGATTATACAAGTAGTGGAGACAAAAGCACTCAAGGATTAAGATAAGTGTCATTATTTCTATGATAATTAAATTAATTAAGCTTGATTGCTCCTCGGGTTTAGTGTTTTTAGTGCATTTTCTCCTTAAGTTGTCCACAGTTATTAAGTGAAATAACCAATAAAAGTTAGTTACTATTACAATGGCTGTGTTGTGAATTATGGACCAGGTGGTCTGAGTGGGTGGAGTGTAGCTGACACCACCCTCAGACCTCACGTGGTCTATCTCGATAGAAACCATATGTAACGGATTCTGTTTCAGATGAATCTTGAACTGTGCTTCGGCATAACTAGATGTGCTGTGGTTTACTTGAATATTTTAAATCGGACTCATCTTCTTGGCTTCGGCGTACCAGGTGCTGTTGTTTACTAGGATTTTTATCTCGAATATTAGAATTTATCCTCTCTAATATTTTCAGTACAATATTTTAATTTTTCAATTTAATTTGTTGAAGATTGTTAAGTTTATTGTTTCCAATAAATCCATTAAAAACACAAATTCTAAGACTCCAGATTATTATTTTATAGCACCACACACACTCAACAGTATTTAGTGGAGGCTGATCTTTACTTGAATCCTCCAACACCCACGTTCCCCGGGACGCGACAAAGTGATATAGTTAACGCAGCGAATAAATATATAATTATAATTGCTTTGTGCAAAGTGTAATTTTAAACTCCATAATTATAATTTATTTAACTCGAATGAGTTTGCCCATAAAAGTTTCGAAATTATAAACTATTCTTGAAAGTATATAGTTAATTTTTGTATATTTAAAATATTAAGATTTACGTTTGCTATTTTAAGCAAGAATGATTGAAGATAGGATATTCTACTAATTTCTAGTTTCCCTTGGTTTTAGAATTCTCCTTGATATTAGTTAAATTCGAGCGATAGTCGAGTAGTCATAGATTTAAAACCATTTTTCAGATCAGTCGAGTCTTGGGCTCAAGTTCTGACTCTTCATGTAGAGAGGATAATGCTTAAAAAATCTGTCACAGCTTAAAACCCTCATATTGCCTCGATCTGGAAGTTTGAAGTGTGGAGTGCCAGTTCAGGTGCCGACTTCGTCCCTCCACTGTAACTTAAACATACGACATTTCTCGTGTTGCTTCTGAATGCGACTTTAATGAAATCAATCATTGATACTTAACTACATTAACTTACTTAACTTGTATTGTTACTTAAAGCACCCACCAACTAAAATAATCATTGATAATTTACATCCGATAAGCGGGTTATTTTTAAGTCACGTGGTTTGTTGGAATTCAGAATATTATGACCTTATTGCGTTGGTGCGGGTACAAGTGAAACTCTCTAAAAACATTTAAAGTCAAAATAATTATTCTGGAAAAAAGTATGCTTTTTTTCAAATTTCCGTTATTCATTTTGAAAGTTGTTTTTAACCGCTTAAGGGATTTGCCCGTTCAATGTACGGGCTAACGAAAGTTGGTTGCAACTGGTTTGCCCATACACTGTATAGGCATTCATATTTTCTTTCTTTCTTTGATTTGAGCTTATTTTTTTAATTCTTATGATGTATTATTTAGTGCTAGTATTTTGAAGTTTGTCTACGGTACTGAAATGTTTTTCTTCCGGCCTTTTTTTTCATTTTCTACTATTAGCTCGCTTTCTCCCTATACATACATACATACATATATATATATATATATGTATATATACATATATATATAATATATATATATATGTATATATACATATATATATAATATATATATATGTATATATACATATATATATAATATATATATATATGTATATATACATATATATATAATATATATATATATGTATATATACATATATATATAATATATATATATATATAATATATATATTTACATCTTATTCAAATTTTCAATCGTTAATATAATACTTTCTATGCATCCAATCAAGTTCAAATAAATTTTTTAAAACTTGTAGTGGATCATTTGATGTTAATACAGTTTTTTGAAATATTAATTCAATAATTATAGGTTAATCAATTAAATCAATTACCGGTTTTCGACGTTACCTAGATTCGTCTCCATTGTTGTAACAATGTAACTGTTAAAACAATGACAAAAGTTGGCGTAGAAAGCTGGTTTTTCAGTCAAACTAGTCGAACCGGGTGTGCATTGTTCCAATAATGCAGACAAATCATGCTCTTTTTTCAATTCCTACTATTATTTCACTCTCTCCCTATATACACTCATGTCCATAAATTAAGGACAATTCAGAATCACACAGAAATTGAACTGTAAAATAAAAATTTCACCTGTAGAATTATCACACACATCTTGAAGAAGAATATGCAAATTACAGGAAACCACCAGATGGCGCGGAGAGTTCGTCAAAATGACAAGAGTGTAAGAGAGGGGTATATAAGGAATGGTGGCAAAGAAGTAAAACTGTTCACAAGCGCTTTAAAAGCCTTTCAGTGCAATAACCGCATTGTTATGGCACAAATGAAGCATTTGGATGATTTTTTACGTGGTAGAATTATCGGACGACTAGAATGTGGACGTACTCAGATGGTAGTATCCGAAGAACTTGGAATCACCCAGAGTGTCATCTCCAGGCTTTGGCAACGATTCCAAGATGAAGGAAATGTGAGTAGATGTTACAGCACAGGTTGCCCCCGAGTTACAACGCCGAATGAGGACCGGTATTTGGCAGTTACTGCCAAAAGTAACAGACAGAGCATAGCATCAGACCTATCTTGTCAGCTCTCTTCAGCTACCAGTACGACAATTTCAAGGCAGACCGTGTACAGACGCTTAGTTCACATTGATCTATATGCTCGTAGGCCTGTCAGATGTGTTCCCCATACTGCAACTCACTGTCGCCTGCGATTAACCTGGAGTAGAGAGCATGCATTGTGGACATCGCAACAGTGGTCTTGTGTGATTTTTTTCGACGAGTCCAGGTTTAGTTTGCAGACTAATTCTCGCCGGACTTTCATATGGAGAGCGCCAGGTACACGTTACCAGCAAGAGAACACCATTGAACGACACCGCTATGTTGGTGCAGGATGGCTCGTTTGGGGACTAAATATTCTTGGTTCCAGAACTAACCTGCATGTTCAGAGTGTAACGATGACAGGCCACATCTATCGGGATGTCATTCTGGAACAACATGTACGTTTGTTTCGGGGCGCCATGGGTGCTGAATTTCTGTTTATGGATGACAACGCCCATCCTCACTGTGCAAACATTGTAGACGAATGCCTTCAATCGGAGGATATCACCCGTATGGATTGGCCAGCATACTCACCGGACTTGAATCCAATAGAGCATGAGTGAAATATGCTTGGCCGACGAATTGCAGCCCGTCAACCCCCTCCCACCTTGCTACCGGAACATCGGAGGGCATTGCTTGATGAGTGGTGTAATATTCCCCAAGATCAGATTGATAATTTGATACTCAGCATGCGTAGGCGTTGTAAGGCCTGTATTGCATTGTCCGGGAGACATACTCCGTATTAACTATCATACTAACCATGTTATACTGTTTTTTGTAAATAGGTTCTTTTTTAAAATTTGCACCAGGGAGTAAAAATCGCAATTTTTATTAGTTATGTCAAACATATAGCATATTTTTTGCTCTTTACCTTTTGTTTAATAAATAGACTTTACAAATAAGTCAAATTTGTTTTGCTTCTGTCTCTTTCTTTGCCTGAACATCATTATCCTTAATTTATGGACATGAGTGTATATATATACATAATATTTTGAGTATCACTATTCGAAGAGTGTGAAGGATTCCTTAATTAGATCATTATTTATGATGGTTGATGTTTTCTTCGGATGAGCTTGATGAGGCTGTCCTGTGGTTATTTAAATCGGTTTTATTCCATATCTTGAAACACATAAGCATGTTAAACATAAAGCATGACAAGGAAGACACAATACACAACAAAGAAAACGAATGCACAATGAGCTGCAGTCGGCTACATGTTGAAAGCAGACAAACACAGAAGGGAAAGAGGGAGGTCTCCAAAAATCTCGGTATTTATAGGCACCTCAAATCACAGGATCTGAGTGAGGTGTAGCTCAAACTACTCTCGTTAGGCGGCTGGCTAAATTATTACTAAAACATGGGTCCTGAAGGGATGGACCATAGGTAATTAAAAGTTATTAAAGAATAAATTAATGGGGATTATATATATATATATATATATATATATATATATATATTGTTACAATTTTGAATCGTTAATAAAATACTTTCTGTTCATCCATTCAAAATAGGAACTGACTTAATTTTTTTTACTTTTACTTATTTGTGGTGAAGGAGGGTATTAGTATGGTGTTTAGTTATGAACAATAAGAAATGTGCCTATTCTGAAGCCTTCTGGGGAAGAAAACGACCGCTTAAAGGGTTAATAGCCGTATGCTCAAAAAGTTTTGTCATATTCAGATGTATCTGCTTACGTAAGTTTTTCTGATAGTGAGCACGTTAAGATGATTTATTTTTTTATTTTTCTGAATTGCATTTTTAATTTTAAATTAGAAATCGTAGAACTTAAAAGAGACACAGAAGTGCCCAAATTTAAAGAAAATGTATTGAAAATACACAGTAAACAAATAACTTGATATGGAAAGAAACTACAAAGCTTTTTGCAACTGAAAATTGATGCAATACATTTTGAAATTAAGTTATATAATGAAAGGTATTTTAAATTTTAAATTTTTGGGATAATAATCTAGAATATAATAACTCATCTACAAATTTGAATTTCCAATATATACATTGTTAACTATTATGTTTATGTATATTAGTAATATATATTACGTTTTGCTGCATGAAATGCTTAATCAGACAGACATGACCCTCTAGTCAGGCATAAGGTGTTACAAAATAATTAATACTTTACATAGCTACCCTGCCTTTGGCGCGCCTCAATCCAGACACATTCGATTTCAATCCTTAGTTTATTCATGATTGCAATTAGAATTGTCTGGCGCGATAGTCTAGACAATGGTAGTTCAGACCTATTCCAATGAGGTTTACCTGTAATAGTAATGATACATATTGAAAACTAGGTTTGCTGAATGATACATTGCACATATGGTAATGGACTGTCTTGTAATTGCTGCAAAGCTATCATTCTGAACTACTGTTAAATATGCCTTATGAGTATAATGTAACATTCATTTGAATTAATATGTGGGATGCCTTGTAAATATATAGCTCATATGAGAGAATATATGAGTTTGTATAAAAAGAGAAAAAAAAAAGCAGGTACTAATACAAATAGAATTTCTTTTAGATATACGAAGCAATTTTATTCTTAAAGAAGTACTTCTAACTTCTTCTTCATTTGATGTTAATACAGTTTTTTCAAATATTAATTCATTAATTATCGGTTAATCAATTAAATCAATTACCGGTTTTTGTCGTTACCTAGATTCGTCTCCATTGTTTAACAATGTAACTGTTAAAACAATGACAAAAGTTAACGCGGATAGTTCGTCACAATGACGAGAGTGTAAGAGGGGGATGTATAAGGAATACAGGCAAAGAAGTAAAATTGTTCGCAAGCGCTTTATAAGCTTCTCAGTCCAATAACTGCATAGTTTTGACATAAAGAACGCATTTGGAGGATTTTTTACGTGGTAGAATAATCGACCGTCTGGAATGTGGGCGTACTCAGTTAGAAGCATCCGAGTAACTTGGAATCACCCAGAGTGTCTTCTCCAAGCTTAGGCAACGATTCCAAGATGATGGTATTGTGAGCTGACATTAGGGCACAAATCACCCCCGAGTTACAACGCCGAATGAGGTCCGGTATTTGGGCAGTTACTGCCAAAGAAACAGACGGAGCACAGCATCAGACCTATCTTGTCAGCTCTCTTCAGCCACTAGTACGAGAGTTTCAAGTACAGACGCTTAGGGCAGATTTGTCTATATACTCGTAGACCTGTAAGATGTGTTCCACTTAATGCAACTCACTGTCACCCGCAGTTAGCCTAGAGTACAGAGCATGCGTTGTTGACACCGCAACAGTGGTCTTGTGTGATGTTTTCTGACGAGTCCAGGTTTAGCTTGCAGTTTGAATCTCGTCCAGCTTTCATATGGAGAGCGCCAGGTACCCGTTACCACCAAGAGAACATCATTGAATGACACCGTTCCTGTGATGCAGGATTGGTCGTTTGGGGGAGAGTTGTTTTGAGTTCCAGAACTGACCTGCATGTTCAAATTAGAGCCATGACAGGCCATTTCTATCGAGACGTCATTCTGGAACAACACGCATGTTTGTTTCGAGGTGCCATAGATGCAGAATTTGTGTTTAAGGATGACAACGCCCATCCTCACCATGCAAACATCGTAAGCAAATGCCATCAATCGGAGGATATCACCCGTATGGATTGGTCATCATTCTCACAGAACTTAAATCCAGCACATCATGTGTAGGACATGCTTAGCCGACGAGTTGCAGCCCGTCAACCACCTTCTACATGTCTACCTGAACTTCGAAGAGCATTGCTTGATGAGTAGGGCAATATTCCCTAAGATCAGATCGATTATTTGATACTCAGCATGCCTAGGCGTTGCACGGACTGTATTGCATCGTCTGGGAGACACACTATGTATTAACCATCATAAAAAGAATGTAATATTGGTTTTTGTAAATAAGTTTTTTTTTGTAATTTGTTCCAGGGAGGAAAATCGAAATTTTTATTAATGATACGAAACATATAGCATCTGTGTTTTGCTTACTTTTTTTAAAAATAAAAAACGCTTTACAAATAGTTCACATTTGTTTTGCTTCTGACACGTTCTTTGCTTGAACATGCATTGTCCTTAATTTATGGACATGAGTGTAGCATTCAATTATGTTTCTTTGTCTAAAGATTAATTTATTCTATATTTCTACAGTTTCTTACTATCTATAGAGTCATTTTGATAAAGAAAGGCACACGCATTTTATATCCACACCACAATCTTATACGTTTTATTTAAAAAAATTCGTTAAATAGCCAATGGGAATATATATATATTTTTCTTCATAATTACGTTATTTTCCTGATTCGTCTGCATATGTTTTCCAAAATGTGTATTTCTTATTAGTTCAAAATATTTCACTAGTTAAAAAAAGGAAGAGAAGGAGTTTAGATGTATAGGAATATTGGTTTTTTAGTAGCTGATTTTTGAATATTATAAGAAATTAAGCAAACCGAGAATATAGTTTTTAAACATATTTGTTGGTTGCCATCCGGCAATAAGTAAATAATACTCATTCCTGTATCACGAGGTTTAATAAATCATGTTTGCACATTGAGTGTGTATAAAAATTTAAAAAAAAATGCAGCTATAATGTTAAGCTAAGAAGTAATTCTATAATTTTTAGTACATAGGCAATAATTCAAACATTTGTGCCTTTCCTGTTTTTAACTCTGAAAAGAGGCACTAAATATTAATTTTTAATTTGTAGAAAATTGTTTCAAAATCTCAATTTTTGAAACAATTTTGAAAATTTTCTTTTGCAATCCAGAAAGCTATCCTAAGAATAAGTGGAGAACCTAAATCCGTAAAAAAATTACGTTCGGGTGACCTACTTGTTGAAACCTTACTTAAGCTGTAAAATCCGTCCATACATTACGAATCCTCTGCGCTGTTTCAAGTGCCAGAGGTTCGGACACTCGCAGACTTCCTGCCGTGGGCAATTGACGTGTTCTAGATGTGCAACCGTCGGACATCCTTCCACAGATTGCAGTCTGGAGCAGAAATGCGTAAATTGTTTACAGCCTCATTCCTCCGACTCAAAAATGTGTTCTAAATGGAAAATCGAAAAAGAAATACAAACTATTAAAACTAATAAAAATATATCGTAATATAGAAGCCCGAAAATTAATAGCCCCACAACCATTTCAAACCTACGCTCAGGCTCTGCTAAACCTTTAACCGTAAACAATTCCTCGCAAACAGATGAAAATATTACCAAAATAATTGGACCACCTTTGAAATTGTTACAACCAATAATATCCGTTCCAAAACCAATAATGCCATCCAGAATTACTACAGTTACCACAAATCATGTACCTCAACTCAGGC
The DNA here is from genome assembly GCA_019973975.1 of Trichonephila clavata. NCBI lineage: Eukaryota > Metazoa > Arthropoda > Arachnida > Araneae > Nephilidae > Trichonephila > Trichonephila clavata. The sequence goes on from BMAO01035101.1 coordinate 47,814, forward strand.
AGACCTCATACCATCCTCATCTTCTGTCACAGTTACATCTTCATCAGAATCTCAGCCACCTATTCTCGTGCCATCCACCTCTTCAATAGCAGATACAGTGTCAGAACCTGAGCCCACCTATTCATATGTCTACTGCCTTGCTTTCCACCACCAATAATATGTTCAGCCCTATGGAAACTTCATCCAACTCTACCCAATTGAAACTCTTCCATCTATCCCATTACTTGATACAGAGACATCTAACAGTCGAACCTCTACTGCATCTAAAGCAGCAAAAAGTTTAAAGCAAAATTTTAAAAATAGGAAAAAGCGTTTAAAAGAACAAAAGCAAGAGATTGAAATTAAAATGATACCTCACAAGCCGAAGAAGAGTTTTGTACACTACACCTCAGAAGATGAGGATATGATACTTTATAACGCTGATGAATATTTGATGGATTGCCATATAAGGAATGGTTTTATGCACTACATGACACCGACAAGAAATCGTAAAAACTTATTCCTTTGATTGTATAAAATTATTTTTTAAATTACTTGTTCAAATTTAAAGTCATGTTTTACATTATTTTCGAAATTTTATAACTCACTTTACAGTAGTTTAATATTGTAAATGAAAAAAAATTTTTTTTTAAAGTATTTTAACCAATTTTTCATCATTTGGTTTTCACATTGATCTACTTTTACCTTGTCTGATTTGGTGGGGGATACCCTACCAAAAATTGATTTTACCTTGTGAATTCGATTCTTATTTTTTATAATATTTTCCCCTACGCTACTATTAATGTGTTTTAGATGCATTCTTTTCATTTTTTAACATATGTTTGGCGCTGTATAGCCAGAATTGGCTCTTGCGCCAAAAAACCTCAAAATCACTCACTCACTCACTCGCGCCATTGTATCTTATTAATTCTCTTCTATAATTAAACTCCATTTAACCAAATTTTACATGCTTGCCCAAAAAGAAGCGGAACAGCTTAAATTAAGCTATTTTTTATTTAAAGATGTATATTTATAACTCTATTCACGAATCCTACTTTTAAAAATAGCTTCCATGAAAATCCTAAGAGTAGACAGAATGAGAAACTTCAAAAGAAAGTTGATTAAGAAATTTCTTTGATTGTGAGAGGTTAGAAAAGGAAAAAAAAAAAAAATACGAACAATTCTTGCCTATTGAACTTTGGCCAAGTGTTTACTTTTTAAATTCGTTCTAACCAGTCTGACTGATTACGGACAAAGGTCATAAATTACTGGAAAAATCTTAAGACTGATCGATCGCCTTCTCTCCTGAGAGATAAGAAGTTCCGATAAGAGATAAGTTGAAAAGACGAACCTTCTGCCGCGGCAGCCATTTCTCGAGGATGATAAGCGGTTCTTCAACAATAGTCGTACCCAAGAGATTAAATCGATGAAAGAAGAGAGCGTATCGCTTTAATCGAAATCGTCTTTCCAGAGAAAGGTTTCCATGTCTTATTATTTTTTTATTTATTTCCTTCCCTCGTAAAAATAAAGGGAACAGTCGTAAAACGCAGCCTGAATCATAAGAGGAGATAAAACAAACCTTGTATCGAATGCCTAAATGATAAGGGTACACATAAAAGGGGGCAGTCTCATAAGACGTGTGTAATAACAGAAGCGTTTAATGTGTTTATACACACGAATAATATCGAGCAGTATATTAAAATGATCCACTTAATCTTGCTCCGGCTAAATAGGAATTAGCATATCCAGTGTTGTTATGCATTTCTGGGCGTAAATTTGAAAGATAATGCGAAGTGTCTTAGTCAAAATTTGTTTGCTGATTTTTAATTAAGATGTTAATCTTCGAGGTAGTTCTTTAAGTAGCATTTCGAATAATCCTCCTCTATAAAAGGTGTAATAAAACTTAGCTTTACATTTTTTCTGTATTAAATTAAAAATAAATATCTGTTTTAATGTTATTGTTGCATAAATAATTCATAATTTTTTTAGCCATTTTTTCCCTTTTTAAAAATTTACCAAAAGGATTTCATATTTAAATAGACAGATTGATCACATTACATGCTTCATCATAACTGGTTGTAAAACACTAAACAAGAAAAGTTTTTTTTAGCAGTCTCTGAAGTTCTAGTTTTCTGGTTCAATTTATCAGTGAAATATTTTAGAAGAACCTATAAAGATATTCAAAATGTATAAGAAAAAAACAACAACAACCAAAGAATTACAGTGACCGGTAAAAATCAATCAACGTGTCTAAAAAAACTTAGGCAAAGATAAATTTCTTCTTCTTTTATTGAACAGGCGTCACTTTATGATAAATATCTTAAAAATATTATATTCACCATACATTCAGATTTTTAATACTTATGGAAGCTTTATTTTGTAGCATTCAAGTTAACACAGTAAATAGTAAAGGGTGTGAATCACATTATCTTCAGAATATAATATATGGCGACCCCAAACGACTTTCTTAAAATAATCGAAATTTACCTAAATAAACAAATATCTACAAGTTATGTCATTGCATAAATAACTTTTTAAAATTATTTGGTCTACTTTATTCAGACTCATTGTTTAATCTCTACCTGCCACCGCAGTAGGTGAAGAATCATAACCACAGGACCAAGGTCGTTGTAATAGAGGTTGAATTCTGAGTTAGAATGTTAATACTACAAAAGGACTGACGAGAATTAAAGGACCGAAGCGAAATGTTCTTAGCGAATGAAACGAATGAGTTTGCAGTATCCATAGAAATTGATCAGTCCATATTACTCAACGAAGACACAATTTTGAATATAGTAATGTTTAATTAGACTGAACTTGCCGTAATGCAGCCTACATTCTACAAATCAAATTACACACTGACAATATTTACATTTTAGATACTGAGGTGCGCACAGCAGCGCCCTCGCATGGCCAATATTTCGGCACAAAGACTGTTGTATAGAAGGATGGTAAATCTGTCGAAGTCCAATCGATACGCCCTAAGTATGTCTTCTATGGGTGTGGTGTGGCAGTTTGGAGAGTAGGATGCAAGCTCTTCCTTGTCACTTTAATGTGGATTAACATAAAGAAGCTCGTCGCCAAAAGCCCTCGTGTTTTTTTTAAATACAACGTTAATAAAAAGAAATAATCAGACCTTGATCTGTTCCGATAAAAATTACGCTGTTGTAATAGTGGTATAAATACCCCTGAGCTGTTTTGTACGTTATGCTATAAATAACTTGAAGATATCTTTTTGATCTACTTTAGTTACATTCTTAGTCGAGAACTCCCGCCTGCCTAAGTGTGAGGATTCTCCAAACGAGAGGAAATATTTTCGTAAAATATGCATTTTATTATGATTATCTAATCACTATCTAAATTCAACCTAAGATGTGGGAGAGCGTCAGCTTAAATGCTAATTGAAATATCTAAAATATAAATATTGTACATATCGTGATCTTTTGATCGTGATATCTTTTTGATCTACTTTAGTCACATTCTTAGTCGAGAACTCCCGCCTGCCTAAGTGTGAGGATTCTCCAAACGAGGAAATATTTTCGTAAAATATGCATTTTATTATGATTATCTAATCAATATCTAAATTCAACCTAAGATGTGGGAGAGCGTCAGCTTAAATGCTAATTGAAATATCTAAAATATAAATATTGTACACATCGTGAATATCAGATCCTCAGCAATAGTACGAGCCCTAGAATGGCACGTCGGATCCTTTCAAATTGAACTACAGGAATTTCCACTATTAACATCTTTATATTCTGAGGCTCCATATTACAAGAATCACCATCCTCTAAACTTCTATTTTCATTTAACTTTAAATAGTAATCTTTATTAGCATAAATCGTGGTTCCTTTACAGAAAAGAAGTTTAAAAATATTATATATATGTCAGGCCTCAAGCCTGCTGGTAAATGATGGAAAACATCAGCTTTAACATACCTGTGGTTTATTATTTTTCAAGCATAGCTACTCCACCATGGTGACCATTTGGCACATATTAAAATGCCTTCAACTGGAAAATAAATTAAATTAATATGAACTAAAGTAAAAAAAAAAAAAACTATCTGAAATATATAAACATGATATCAACCAGATTTTGTATTTTAAAGTAAACTATCTTTATTTTCCCTATAATAGAGGCGACAAAGCTAAAATTTAAAAGGAAAAAAAAACCCCAAACTTTTAGACATAGTTAATGTAAAATAAGTTTTTAGGTCTTTCTTCAATAACATTTTTGAATCTTCAGATTAAAAATCAATTATATATGCATCACTTTAAACTTCTTTTCTTTTAATGCGTTTCCAAGAAAAAATTTAATTATGAAAAAAAAAATAATAAACATGAAAATTTATTATTACTTAAACATGTTAACTTTTTAGATTTAACGATCTTAAAACGATCAAAACGGTGCTTTTTCACTAAGTATAAGGAATGTTTAGTAAATTTTGTGAAGTACAATGGTTTACCCGTATACTGTTAATTAATTATACATTTGTGTGCAAATGATTAATAGTATACATCAGAAGTCTTCAAACTTTGTTCCGTGGAATCACGAGGCATATCCAGGGGTTCCACGAGTCACAATAAAAAATCGAAAAAAAAAATTATAAATGTAAGCGCAGAATGGAATTCACGTTTTTTTATGGACGTTTGAAAATACAGTTCATTATTTCAATAAAAATCAGGATTTATTACAGTTATAACAAGAAAGAGTGATTGAATTATCAACAGATTCTATGTTAAAATACAGATATGAATGAGAAGATCTTGATTTATGGTTAAAAATTTACTCTAAATTTACTTTAAAATCTAAATTTTAGCAAGAACAGCTTTTAAATTTTAGGTTGTACAGGATTTCTCTACACAGCTATAAACATTTTAATGCCAGAACAGTGCATTTAAGCGAAAAATGTTTATGTGGTAATAAAAACAAATCATAAAAATTAATTATTCGTAGATTATGAAATGCGGCTATAGAAAATTTCAATAGACCTACACTTCGATAGTTTGTTTAAAAAAAAAATGCAAGCACACAACACGTATCCCAGTTACTAATTGCAAAGATGTATAGATGACACCTGAAGCATATATTAACATTATTAATGAGTAAATTAAAATTAACATTATATATAAAAAACTTTAACAAATACAATATTGTCTGTACGTAAATGACCTAAAATATCTTGATCTGTTTTAAGTATATTTTATGATATTGTTACGTAGCTCGGGGTTCGAGGATTTTATGCAAAATCAGGCGTAAACAACAAGACAGTTCGTTAAGAGCGATAAAAATTTATTTTCGTAAATCAACCCTATGAAATACAGGATTCAACAGCAAAATTCGTAGAATAAATATCAGAAGTATTTCACCCTTCAACAGCACTCAGACACAATTATCAGTGTATAACATACACGTACGTAAAAGATTATCCACAAGCACCGCTCGTGATATTGAACAGTCGAGCTAATCACTAGTTTTCACGGTCAAGGCAAGTTTACTAATCGCTAATCAAAACCAGACTGACTTTATGGCGAGTATCGCTCTATTTATAGCCGTGGCGGAAACTTCGAGAAGGATACGCTTGTTGCATCATCGATCGTGAAATTAGTGGATTTCTCCACTAATTTCTAGAAGAATCCAGAGATCCCGAACTCGCCAACATGGTCACCAAATTTGTCGTGAAAGTCGCCAAATTGGTCGCCAAAAATGATGATAACTTGGCTTTATGGCCAATATTTCGCCAAGTTCACATTGAATCGCCATTATAACGCAAGGGACGGCGTTGCTTGTGAATATTACAGTTTTAACATAATATAACAGAGTAATATAAATGCATTACGCATCCAAATATAGATTATTTACACTATTTTACAAAATTCGTAACAATATATTCTCCTAAGAGACAGAGAGAGAGAGAGAGAGAGAGAGAGAGAAAGGGAGTGAGGTTCTCCTCGAATGTTTTATAATTCTAAGGGTTCCATGAGTCAAAAAAGTTTGAAGACCACTGGTGTTCATTAGTGCTTCTCAAACTTTCAACATTTGTGACCTAGTTTTCCATCGTAGTTTTCATCGCGCCCCCCTCCATACAATGACATTGTATTCAACTCAATAGTGTATTTTTTGACTAAAGTCACAATACGACTTTAATTATAAACCGTATAAATTATCGATAAGTATTAAATTTTGAAAATAATTTTGCATATGACACATTAGTAATTATTAAATTTGTTCTTAACTTAGTATTTTAAAATTAATTATCCAATACATTGAGCAACCCCGATACATTTATAAGTGTATTACATCAGTATAAATGTGCATTTTGTTTTTTATTTTGTCAGAATGTATTTTGCTTACTTTCTGTAAATTAATAATTCTTTAAAATAAGCTTTTGTTTTCGACCTTTTAATATGCTCATACTGTTATTCATGAGCTGACCTCGTACTTCGATCCAAGCATATGTTTTTAATTTTCTTCTTTTGTATACTGTTATACATTGCTGGCATTATAAATTAAAAAAAATATGTAATACATGATAAATGTGTATTTTATTCTTTGTTATGCCAGAATGAATTTTTTTTTTGCTTCCTTCATTAAATTAATAATTTTTTTAAAAATAATCTTTTATTTTTGAATTTTTGATATGCTTGAGCCTCCCACATTTCATGAAACGCTGGTGTACATCAATCATTATGCGACTTTAAACTCTGTTATAACATTTTTGCCCTGAAACTCACAAATTACACTACTAAGAAAATCAACTCAAATTAAGGTGACTGACTGCGTTCAGAACTGTTTGCAAAATCTTCTAAAGGAATGCTTTTTCTTTTGATATTTAGTGTCAGTTGAATTAGAAAAAGCATGTAAAATTGTTTTAAGAATATTATATTGAAAAAAATATTTTAATGCGCAATATTTTTTGCAAAAAAGGAAGAAAAAAGAAATATTTTCAAAATATTCTCCTTCTAAGAAAAAGGCTTTTATAATAATATTTATCCTGTATATATATAGCTGAAATGTTTTTGCAGAGCCTGAACCAAATTTTTTACGATATATAAGGGGTCTCTGGGGTGTTAACTTTCTCTAGAGGTCTGAAGATATAAACGATATTTAAATACAAACAACTCCTTCAAATTAAAATTAAATAATTTGAACCTCTTACACATTGTTTATAAAGGAATGGGGCTTCAGAAAAATGTAAAATGTGTAAAATATAATCATAATTTTAAAAATTATAAGCTTAAGAAAAATAAGAAAATTTCTAAAAGAAATATTATTTAAGTTTTACGTTGCGCATGCTATTTTCAAAAGTAGTAGCTTTAATTACTAACAATAAACTGATTTGTGAAGTTAAATGTATCCTTATTACCCCCGTAGTATTTTGAAATAAACAGAATAATAAATTATATTTTTTTTTAAAAATAAAAAAAATTATATATTTTCAAACTTTTTTTAAAAAAATTTCAATATTTTTTCAAATATTTTGAAGTACAAAGATATATTATTCTTAAATTACTAGGGTTTAAAGAGTAGGATGCATTTTATAGTTCTATAAAGTTTCATACATCAAAAGCTACTATTTTAGAAAATTGCGTGCGCAACGCAAAAATTACTTAATAATTATTACAAAATTATTTCTTATTTGCATGTGCTTGTAATTTTTAAAATTATGATTATATTTCAAACATTTTGTTTTTTTTTGAAACCATAATCCTTGGTAAATAATGTGTAAAAGATTCAAATTGTTTAATTTAAATTTAAAAGAAGTATACCTGCTCGAAAATTGTTTATATTTTCACCCCTCGAGACAAAATTAATATACACCTGAGACCCCATAAGTAAATTAAAAGTGCATTTACTCATTTTTTTGTCACACTTATTAGAGTGTATATATACGTGACGTTTTAACAAAAATACTGGTTACTATTTCATTTGTGTGGATCTCAACTCTGAATATAATGTAAATTTTTCAAATCTTTTAGCTCAGTCTCTGTAGGAGTGTCTCAGCTGTATATATTGACTAAATATTTTTATTATTGAAGCATCTTTTTGAAGTGAAAGCATCTTTAGCGGCGTTGGGCAATTTTTGGTAGGGGAAAATCTTATGGGTTCACGTCACCGACATGCTCTGACTGGCGCATGCGCAGTGTGCTGTTCGCTTTAAGATACTTTTTGAATGGGTGAAAACTTGTGCGTTCGCGTCAACGACATGCTTATAGGAGTATATCTGTAGTTATACAGCTGACGTATAGTGCTGTGTATACCTTATAAGTGAAATTGAATGGATTTAGTGAAAAGTTCAATGTGTATATACAGTGCATTGTTTGTTGCGATTCCGAGAATGGGCAATACATACTAATGGTTGCCGTTTATATTTCGCCTGGAAAATCTATGAGACAGATACAACAATTTTTATTCGAAAATTGGATGATTTATACAAAAGAAGGTTCTGAATTATTCGAAAAAAGATATGGTGAAAAATATATATCATAATGTACTAATGATTTTAAGTGGAGACTTCAATATTAACTTTGCTGATGACAAAAATCTACTACTAATTGAATTTCTAAATGAAACACCTAATTTAATATGTCCAATGACCGAAAACTCAGTACTACAAAATATAAAACGACGATCGAGGTGGTTTTTACGCGATACTTAGATAAATTTGAATCAAACATTTTCCTTTCTTACTTTAGTTACCATAAGCCTATTGTATCTTTTTTAGAACAAAATGAAATAATTGAAAGTACAAAAAGTCTAAGTATTGTTAAAATTAATGATGACAATGATGCAAACAATTAAAATAATGTTAAAAACCAAGTACATTGAAATTTAAGTAAATACAAATACTATCCATAAATAATATGATTGTATATTAATTGTTATTTCAATTGAAATGTATTTATATTTTGTCATGATCTAGTACAGTGTAACATATTTGAATAATAAAAAAACCATATAAACATGCATTTAGTTGTTGCTCGGAGTGTCAATAGATGTGAAAACCAGATTGATGTTGATAATTTTAATTTAAACATTATGAAATTTCAAATTTTAATACTAAAATTCTAAGTTCACTAATTCTAATTCACTTCTATCGGCAGTCTCTATAACTGCCAATTTTTTTTAAAGGGGAATGATTTGAAATTATATTGTTCTTTCTTTGTTTTTTTTTGCTAAAAAGAATGCATTTAAATGTTTTTTTTATCATAATAATATTCTTAAAACAATTTTATATGTTTTTTCTTATTCTACTGAATCTAAACATCTAAAAAATAATTCATTTATGCGCTTTTTTAAACTCCCGGTTCCAGACGTATTCAATCATATTAAACCACTATTAACAAATAATAAGCTAATGCCAAAACTCTTAAATTAACTTCCCATGAAGCACATGACGTAAAACAACAACCTAAAATATAATTAATCCAAGTAGAATAGAAATACAATACAGTAGAGAAAAAAGTCCCGTTAAATTTGGTGGAGAGAGTTGATAATTTGATCATTTTCAATAATTTAGAACAATGGAGCCAGCGAAAGAGAACAAAACATCTTGGAATTGTTAGGCTTAAATATTCTTTCAAGCTTACAAGGATAAGGCTCATTAACGAATGCCATGGATGATGGATCACATTTTGGACAGAAGAATTTCATTTGTCTTAAACTTCAGAATCGATTCTTTTACGAATAGTTTTTGACTTATAATGGAATACCTAATTGACTTTGACAAATGCCTCATTATAAGTTTGCGAAAATTTGCTGAAAAAAAGAAGAAAAGAAAGAAAGGAATATCTGGGCCCCGGTAAAGCTTGAATAATGAATCGAAGTCACCTACGTCTTCTCTAAATAATTTTTATGACGCTGTGTTCTTTTTCCGATTTCAGAACTTTTACTGCCGCTTTATTTGATTGAGTTTTGAATTCTTTTGTTTCGCGAGTTCATTAATCTTAAAAGTTTTTCCTATGGATTTATTTTAGAAAAATAAAAAAACCCAAGCAAAAGAGAAAGAGTGGGAAATCTGATATATCAGAAAGCTGTCCGATTATCGATTGAAGTAAGCGTGAAAAGTCTCAATTTTTCATCTAAAATTTTTTTAAGCTAGCCCATATTGTCGATAAAAGAATTGCGACAACGGATTACAATTTCTCTCTTATCGATTTCATTCGCGTAAAAAATAAGGCTTAATGGAAGAAAGTATTCACAATCAATCTCACATCTTCCGTTCTAAATTTTCTTTTAAATAGATACTGAATTGAACGACTTTCAAACATGGGAAGATCTACGCAATTAACAGTGATATTTCCTGGGAATAAATCGTATTTTATTGCAGTTATTACAACATATTTTCTTCCGACAGGAAATATAACTGACAGATACAAAATTCCATATGATAGCAAGTTTAAAAAAAATCACATTTAATTAAATATATAACACAGGAAATCAAATCAGTATTGAATGTTTTAGATAAATAATAGACTTTGAATTACCCTATTGCTGAATTAAGTTTCAAATTTTTTGATTCTAATGTTGCTTCTCTCTCTGCCTTTTCTTTATACTGGCAGTGAAGCCATTCTAGGGATTTTTTTGAGTTATTTCGGCATGTGTAATGCCTTTAGATCAGTGCTCCCAACCGGTTTAACACCGCGGAACGGTCAACGTTTGATAGTTTTACCGCAACCTGCTGAGAGGGCTGAGAGGGGTGGATGTGTGGAGGCTTTGGTTATTTATATTTTAGATTATTTTGATTTAATAACTTTATATTTAATTATATTTAAATATGTCTCTTCAGAATATCATACCAAAAAATGTATATAAAGTTATTTTACATGGAATATAAAGTGATTCCCATGGAAAGTTGCACAAATTCGAGAGACCGATCCTGAGGTTTGGAGACTTCTGGTCTAGATTATTTTGCATTTACCTGGTACGCATTTATTTTTATGTTAAGTTTATCGCCAAAATATAGCCCATATTACTTATTAATAATTATTAATGGAAAATATTTCTCTTGTCTGCTTGCAAACGATCTTTCTGGCGAAATCATCTTTTCGGCAAAGAAGCAAACTTTTGGTAAGTAAGTGAATATTAACGTCGCACTGTTCAGCTATACACGAGGGCTTTTGGTGACGGACCTCGTACTTTTGAACCATGGTCAAGTGACGAGGACGACACCTGAGCTGGCATCCCCCTCTCCTAATTACCACACCACACCAACGGGGGGGGGGACGTTTGGAGCAAACTTTTAGTAACACTGAATATATACACATAAATGACAAATCTTTTACAGAAATATGAAAATATGCAGATGTGGCAGCAGCGGAAAGAAATCTAGAATCGGACATTTAATTATCGGGGTTTTAATTTGCACACAAATGATTCGTGTGAAAAGTTTTCTGATGTGATTATGGTCTTACGACAGAAATTGTTACACTTTGAACGCATAACGCTTGCTACAGCTAGACACATGGAGTACTTCTATTTAGAAAATTGTTAAGCAATTCAACATTCCGCGAACTAGTGTCAAGAGGACGGTATGAATATATAGTTTTAAACATTTTCTTTTTCTGCTGAAAACGAAGTGATAAACCTTGTTTTCTAAATGACCTAGAAAATCTATACTGTGGTTTTGGATATTTCCGATATAAACTGATGGAAATTAACACTCCAACACCAAGAAGAAGTTATGCTAGATAAATGAAATTTTGGAGACACGTTTATACATTTAAAACATCTCTTTGAACTCTAATTTCGATTTTGGCGTAGGAGTTAGCAGTAGCTCTATCCACATCGTCATGAGTACCTAAATAATTTATTCTCTTCATTGACTTTTTGGTGTGGTTTCCCCTCAAATGTTATTCTGAGTCCATTCTTTTTTGAGATTTCTTTTTCCTGGTTTTTTTCCTGTATTCGGTAGCAAAACCTGTACAGTTTCTGCAGTACGGTATTTTACGCTTTTGCGTGATGACATTGTGCTTGCAGTGCAGGAAAGACATGCGTTATCTTTTTCCCCTTCATGTAGGATGGTGCCAAGCCCCGCATAGTACTAAGGGAAAGACGTTTCTACTGGGAGCTTCTACTGAAGACCGTAACACAAAACTGGAGCATTTTGTAATAAACTACAACCAATTTGGTGAAATTGAAACACGCTATTTGACTGACCGTTCACTTCCCATAGATAGCGACATGCTATATTCCGTTGTAATGTGCCTCCTGAAACGTCTCACTTGTTTACTACTTTGTGTTGGTTGGTGGTCATGTTGAACTTCTGTTATTGAAAAATTAGTTTAATTTTGTCTGTTTGTGTTTGGCTTATTTGCATAAGAAGTCTCAGTATGAAGTGTGAGTGCCTTCTTTTAGTTACTTTTGGAACTAATTTTTACATAAAAAATAAATCTAATATTGCTTTTTATCACCTTAGGGTTAACAGTTTTTACCGAACATTACATGACATATATATAAGTGCAATAAAGTATTAAAATAAGAAAAATAACAGTATTTTTCAGTCAGGTTAGTAAAAACATTGAATTCAAAAAGTTCTCGAAGAGTTGTTTATAAGATAATAGGAAAATAGGAACAGACAACAATAATTGCAAATATTTTTTCGTAGGAATTTCTTTCTCAATTAATATTAATTTGTCATAGAATATATAAGAATGATTCTTGAAGTTACTCTGATATTAAAACAATCTTTTTCTATGAAATAAAAGTTTTCAGTTAATTGAAAATTTCATAATATTAAAATATATTAAGCCCTTAACAATTACTTTTACTATAAGAGCAGTATTAATTTTTGGAATCTAATCGTTTTCTTTCTTTAGTATGATGCTTAATACACGAATGCTTATTTTGCGAATCTAGCAGCTGGTACGCTGAAACGAATGTCTAGATCCAAGCATTTACGAAAACGAATCTAGACACCATCTTTTAGATGTGCTCCGTTAGGCATTGTCGCTGCGAATATTAACTGTTATTGCTTTCAGCGATGCGCCTCAGATGGAAACGAGGAGTCGGGAACTTCTTTATTTATTGCATTTCCCCTTAATGTCCACTCCGTTCCTTTGATCTACTCTCGCTTCAAAGGGTCGATGCACATCAATGCGTGGGTGGATCCTTACCATATTATTTCTATGAAGAATGTTCTCCTCTTTATTGATATGAACATTTTCTAATTATGTTGGTGTAGTGCCAAGACGGGAAAAAAGACTTGAATAATCAGGTGGATTTATATATTTTCAAACTTCAAACAACTAAATCTCCCCAGCAATGACATTTAATAATTTACAAAATAGCTGTAAATTTATCTTTAGATTTATCTTTTTCATATTTGATGTGTAACATCTTTCCTTTCGATTGCTGGAAATTTGTGGGAGTGATTTCGTGAAAAGGGGCGGAAATGCGTAACAGGAAGTTGGGGAAGCGTGCGCTATTTAGTTTGACCAATCAGCGCGCTTGGTGGTGTCTCTTCGCTACCCTCGGAGTGAAATTCTGTTTTTTCTCCTTCATTCGGGAGGGGCTCCGTCATCACCCCCCCCTTCGGTCTAGGCCGAGGGATCTTTTTTTTTGTTTTCTCACTTTAGGATCAGATAAGAAGCTAAATCCTTCAGGCAGAGACGTGGTTAGACAATGACGAACGTGTTGCGATACCTAACTTCGATTGCTGCGTACAAATTAAACGACCAGGCCACAGAGCAGCTGGTGTTGCGATCTATCGTAAACAGAACAACTCACATGTTGTGGCTCGACATATGGATATTACTTATCGTCAAACAAGTGGACTAGGTATTGTTAGTCAAAATATTGGGGACAAATGTGCGGCAGAATCCTTATTTGAAAATGGACAAACAGCGATTTTGGTGGTCGTATACATTTCTCCGAATCAAACGGTTCAAAAAATTAAAGATTTCCTGCATTTTTTACTTATACCATATACCGAAGGTGGTTTTGCTTTTTAAAAAAAAACTATCACTCGCTTTCCATGATTTTGAGTGGTGATTTTAAAGTTAACTTCAGTTTGCTAGAATCAGAGCCCCTCATAGCTTTTTTGAATGATGAACTCAAGCTCAAAATGAACACAAATCGAAATGTTTCGACAACTAACAGTGGTACTGTTATTGACGCTATTTTTCAACGGTTTTTAAATACTTTGAAATCACAAGTATATGTGTCATATTTTAGCTATCATAAGTTATCATTACCTCTCTTCCCCAAATTGAAAAAGAATAATTATTTTTGAAAAAAAAATTGCAGTACTCCTTGCGTTAATTAAATAAAATTTTCATTAAAGATATAATTATTCCATAGAAAAATATTTCCAGTCATACACGATTCATTTTTTTCAGGATTTAAGTTGCTATTGCGAATTTACCACGATAACATGTCAGATGTTACACATCGTAAGCGACTACTGTAAGGCTCGTTTCTTTTTTTTAAATTCCGTATATGTCCATAATTCTGAGGATGTTTGTCAAATAAGGCACATTACTAATTAATCAATTTCCATTCACTCAAAAATTGACAAATTTGTAAAGTAGTGCAGAGTGCCACTGAGAATTCTACAGCTTTCCATAGACTGCCTAACCCTGCTTAAGTCCATGCTGCTTGTTGTAAGGTCATCAAGGGATTCCCATTGGAACGCTTAGGGAAAGGCAGTCTTAATTTAACCACTGAGAGTCCTGTGGAATAATGGGGGCTAATGCACGTCAAATTTAATTAAATATTGTGGTTTCCAGTAAAACGAAATACGGATTATGGTAGAACTAGGAACTGTTTCAGGTATAATTTTCGGGACTTGAAGGTCGCTTGGAATTTTGAAGTTCACCACCAGTACCATTGTCAGTGGCGTAACGGAGAATATTAGCTCCCTTCCCTCTGCAAACTCAGGTTTTGAGCCCCAAGCCCAAATACGTAATTAGTGTCAGTCAAGCTTTAAGCCCCCTAGAGTCCCTGGGCACCCCGCAATGCGGTGGTGTACGTTATGCCACTGACCATTGTTATGGATTCTTGTGCACCACAGTGACAGTGGTAGCCTAATGGCTATGGTGACGAGCTCATGGTCGGTGAGTCATGAGTTCAACTAATGATGACCTCTCAGAGGATGCACGTTAAATCTGTCGAGGCTTTGAAATCTCCCATTGGCATGGTAGTTTGGGAAAGGGGAATGCCAGCTCAGGTGCCATCCTCGTCACTTGACCGAGATTTAGAATTACGAGATCCGTCGCTAAAATTACTTGTGTTCCTTTATAGCACGACGTTGATAAACACTCATTCGCACTTGTGTAACACCGATTCAAACCAAACAGTTGACGATACTTTGTTAAGTGACATTAATTATCCTTATAAAATTATTATGTTGTAGTCCGATTTAAATTAGAATTTGATTGATTGAGTTCAGGGTGGGACGGATCTATACGCGTCCTTCAACTAATCCTCTTGGGAAATCTTTGGGCTATCAATCACAACCAACCCTTTTGGAAGAAGAAATCGTACTGTGCAGATTAGATCAGTTACGTATAGTATAGGTTTTCTAGCTAGTTAGATGGATAGACGGAGATTGATATATAAAGAAGCTGACGACAAGGAGAGATAGCTACCGATCAGGTACTAGTGTATATTGATAGCGCGTTTCGGGCATTAAATAGTTGAAGATATTAAAGTGAGGATTAGTCCCCATAGCTAAGTTGTAACTCAAGTATTAGAGTAGTGGATTGATCCCATAAAATGTGGATCAATATATCAGAAGTCTTCTATCATTCGCGTCTCTCGTAGTTATTCTCCAATCGCTCTTAGATAAAACAGCTCTTCTTGTTGGAATACTAGAATTGTGTCTGTGGATAATTTGTGTGCTGAATAAGTAGTTGGAAAGTATTATGGCGAATTATCTTTCACTTCCTCCCTCACCTCGAACCGGGGCCGAGAGTAGTCATGTATGTTACAAGGGGACAATCGTTAATCACGTGGTTGAATGAAAGTTGCCTGTTTGCTGTACAGTGGGGATATTTCTTTTATTTTTAATATAGCTGTGGATTGAAATTTACCTTTTCAGACCTAGTACATTCCCTGAGAGCTGATATCACTTTTTGTTCTGCACCATATTGGTGGAAAACCAATCGCCACAATGAAATTTTGATTCCCAATTTCCATCATAGAGAGAGGTACCTGAGCTCTAACGATGCAGAATGGTACTAGAAATTTAATTTTGCCGAGGGAAACCAAGCCATGCAAGCACTCTAGGTATCTTTAACATGCCGCATAGTTATACGACGTGGACGCTGTCGATTTTCTGGGGACATTATACATTTGAAATATAATTTAAAAGCAATGTTAATACATACTTGCAAATTAATATGATTAGAATGTGGATTGTACCTTTTGAAAGAATGTATTGCATTCCCATTAATTTTAATAAATTTTTCAAATTTATTTGAATATTTTTTGCAATCTTTCTTTGAGAAGAGGCAGTGCAAGTTAGAACTGTTTTTTAGAGACTTTTGTATGAAACACAAAAATCTATGTAAAACTTATTTGCAAGTGCGTGCGCACTTTCATGAAGAACTAATTACTCAAACAAGAAAGGAAGGTTGTTGTTGAAAAGACCTTTACAAGATTAATTACTCTTAGAATAAACACCCATTAGTTGTTGTAATCTACATTAAAAAAAAGTCAGAATTAGAACACCAAAAAAGAAAAGACATAAGTCTGACAGGAAAATGCAAAACGGTTCGAGTTGACTGCAAAGCATTTCTCCCCGCACAACATATAATCTCTCTCTTTCTTATTTGTTGAAGGGAGGAACGGAGAAAGCAAAGTCGAACCAATTCTTTCCGCATTTTTCTCTGTCATTGATTCCTTTAGAAATGGTTTTTACTTTTTGCATGAATTCGGGGTGGCTGGGCGGTGCGGTTTCCGATACCAAGAAAGAAATAAAAAAAAAGAAAAAAAAGAAGGGGGCGCAGAAAAAATTTATTACTGGAAACTTTTCATTCTTTCAGCTTTCACGGACATCCATCAAACGATACTTAGACGGAATTCGGGTGGCGGCAAGGGAAAAAAATGCACTTCCGGTGTTTTTAGGGTGATTCATTTTAAGAAATGAACGATTTCTTACGAGTTTATATTTATATGTACTATATATTGCTTAATAAAGGGGAAACTAGCTTATTTAATCAAGTAAACTAACTATAGTTCCCTTTCGCCTTGCATTAAAAAAAAGGGAACGTTTCCAGTCTGTTCTGGAGTGATGGATAAGGGTAATTACGACAGTTTAAAAGTCGTTTGGGGAAATGGTTTGCAAAGAAATTTATCAAATGAGCAGTGAAAACGCGAATATGTATTATTTATGTTCTATTATTTTGCAATTTTGAGCTTTTTTTAATCGCAAAACTACAACTTTTTTACATCTAAAGTTGTAGTTTCATCGTGTAAAATTAAAAAGTCATTAGCGAAGATCGTAATTTATTACATTTGGGTTATAAAAATGTACTACCATCTGCCTATAAGTTAATTGGGATTTATGTTTTAAAAAAATGAAACGTTGAAACTTTCTATTTAAAATTTAATTTGAATTTTTCTTTACATTCTGGAAATACACACTATTTCATAATTTATATCTTTATCTACTTATTTAAAGAATTATTCAATTTTTAATTCATTGAAAAAATTACACACACATACACTTAGTTTTTGTTTTGTCCTTTTTAAAACGAGCTTCAAAATTTCCAAAGATTGTTAATATTTATTATAGGA
This sequence comes from Trichonephila clavata, assembly GCA_019973975.1. Taxonomy (NCBI): domain Eukaryota; kingdom Metazoa; phylum Arthropoda; class Arachnida; order Araneae; family Nephilidae; genus Trichonephila; species Trichonephila clavata. The sequence goes on from BMAO01035101.1 coordinate 65,535, forward strand.
ATGAATTTTTCAAATGTGTTGTAAGAATAGGTTATCCACGCGAGAGAGGGCTATCTTCTCTAATTTGATTTTTTTTTTGTCCAGCCAGATGGGTCTTTCGAGCTAGAACAACTCCACTTCGAAAGTGAAAGTCAATGCTAAACAGAATATAAATAGTCATTAAATTAGAGATTAGTTCTAAGTGGATAATATAGCCACACCAGGGAGTTCCAGAATTATAGTCGCTATTAGAAGATATTGGAGGATGGATATCATTTCAGATAAGTAACCGTTATTTTTTGTTATTTAATTGTCTTGTCAGCATATTGAGTTCCATTTTTAAATCTTAAATTGATAAAAATGAATTATTGTGAACATATATTTGTTATCATTTCGCGTTCGATTTAATGTGGCTTCACAATCCCTACTGAGTTTGGGTTTCCTGGGAGCCTCACCGAGCAGCGAGATCTCTACCTCAACTCACACAAGGAGGAGGTACAGTATACACAAATTATAGCTAAATAAATCCTATATTTCATCTGAATTCACATAAACAAAAGTCCTTTATTTGCCTTGACAACATCGTTCGATTCCAGATTTAATTGAAGATTCATCATGTGAATAACGGAGGGGAAATAGCGTGGTGCAGAAGTTAGAAGAGAAAAGTATCATCAGATATATAGACTATACGCTATTCAATAGAAAATCAAAATTTACTTTGCTGACAGAATTTACGTCACTACGGAGTGACATTTACTTAAAATTTTCAAATTTATTTTGAAATTATAGTTATCGTCATAGTTAGAGATCGTGTTACATGGTTATAATGCTTACGTATCTCAGAGTTATATTCATTGTGAGTAATTTAAAGTTATTCTGAATCCCAAGGTTTGTGATTGGCTCAATCATAAGCAACAATGAGTCAAACACTCAGAATAATAGTGCACTCAAATTACCGTAGAGATGTCACTATAGAGATTCTCTAAGGATTGCTGGTCTCGAAGTTTCTTTCCATGGTCACAGGACTAGGATGACACCTAAATGTTACTGCCATCTCCATCTTCTGATTTTTACTGTCAACCATGAAAGAAATTCCATTTAACCCCTTAACTGCTGACGAAAAGCTACGAAATTCACTCCCAGTACCACCGTACTTCCTACATTCACGCGTTGTTTCGCGGTTTATTAGGAGAAAAGAAGAAGCGTGTTTTTCAACCTAAAAATTGTCTATTTTCACTTTAGAAAAAGAAAAAGATAAAATAATAAAGCGAAAATACAAAATTTAGCGTCTAGCATTACAATATAATAAAAAAAATTATTTATCTGTTGTGCGATATATACTTAAACATGGTGAACACACACATAAACCAGCATCCCATTCAGATCATTGATAGCGTACAAAGATACCCTGTTGTCAGACTTATTCGTACAAAAAAAATAAAAGGCTCCTATTTCACAAGGTAAGTGAAAATGAGAGCAAATATATTATAGCAAAGAGCACACTCAAACCAAAAAACAAGAAACAATGCTTAGCTATGAATCTCATCGTTCCTGGAATATATGCCCTCTCTCTCTCATTCAAATGTTTTCCTTACCTCTTTTCCGAAATAAGTAAATTCTTTAGAAACACTGTAAATGTGTCATTTTATTGTATTCCAAAGCCGTGGGGCTAGTTTTAAACATATTAGCACTATGCAAAAGGTCCTCCTTTGAAAGGACGAATATACACGCCCTTGGTACTAAAGGCAGCAGCTCAGCAGGACATGTATACACGCCCGGGGTACTAAAGGCACCAGCTCAGCAGGACGTGTATACACTCCCATGGCACTAAAGGCACCAGCTCAGCAGGACGTGTGTACACCACCGTGGTACTAAATGCACCAGCTCAGCAGTACGTGTATACACCACCGTGGTACTAAATGCATCAGCTCAGCAGTACGTGGTAACACGCCCGTGGTACTAAGGGCACCAGCTCAGCAGGGCGTGTATACACCACCGTGGTACTAAGGGCACCAGCTCAGCAGGACGTGTATACACGCCCGCGGCACTTAAGAGAAGCTGTCCCAACATACAAATCAGTACTCGAGGTTGCAAAGCAGACATTACATCTTGGCTACCCCTTGTCGGCAAAGAAACTTGTGACAGTTAAAACTCCGAATGAAAACTAGTATGGCACAAAAGGTTTATTAAAGTTTAAAAAATAAGAGGGGGCAGGAGTTATCGTATTTCCTTTATGTTAAAAATCCGCATTAGGTTTAATCCGAGGAATACGTTACGCACATTTTTATTTTCCTTTCCATCATTCCGACTTCGACAGCTGCCAAAAGGAATCTTTTGATAGATTCTATGAGTTTCCAACTCCATTCCCTCCCAACCCCTCTTTCATCCATTTCGTCGACAGAAAAGGCCGGGAGGAAAAATTCCCTCTGGCTCCAACGCCTCAGGATGTAATTTAATAAATAAATTATTAAAAAATATGAATTTTTCCGCCGTTCCTTTTTTTACCCCGAAAAAAAAAGAATCCAGGAAGGAGAAAAAAAATTCTTTCTTTACATTTTCCCCATCCCGCAAGCTGCAAAAGACGGCACGGTTTTATGATACCGTGAAATATGGACGATATATACATACATCCACACACACATGCATTTTAAACTTTCCCTTTTTGCATTGGGTCAGGCTACGGTTCGTGCTGGTGAAAAGGTAAATCCGATAAAAAAATTTCCTAAGGAAACGGGCAAATCTGCATTTCCCTTTTCAGCTTGCCACTGAAATAAGATATATAATACTTGGATGCAATGGATAATGTTAGGAATTACGGCGAGCGAAATATTTTATCGGTTGTGGTGCGTACGATAAGTATCGGAAAAGAATTCTAAACGTTATTTATTGGAATGTTTTATGTTAGATGATTTCTGACCACTTTCGTTTTGGCCATATTTTCAGAAGATAACAGAATCTCTTACTCTATAGGAAACATTATTTATTCTGTTTATGCTATTATATCGGTTCTGAGTTGGATTTAAGCCACGTGAAAAATTCAATTTTAATAAATAAAAGCGTTTCTGGCAACTGAGAATGTTCATGGCACATAACCTTTTTACATCCTGACAAAACTCTTGCTATTTTTATTTCTTTAACTCTTATATTTTGTAAAGATTAGGAGTTTTCAGAATCTAAAATATGCTTATATTTTTATGCAGATATATATGTAAGAAATTTTAAATTTTGATGAATTAGTAATTTTTGTTTTGTATGATACTTTTTAGAATATTTGGCATTGAGCACTTACTGAATGGTGTTTTGATAGAATTTGAAAAGAAAGCATGGATCCTACAGGGCCTCCTTTTTTGTACTTAAACCTCTTGACATTTTTTAAACAGAATAAATAAAAATAATATAGTTCATTGTGTGTTACAAAAGAAACAGAATAATTTTATTTTTTACCAATTTGTTATAATTTAACGATAGAAACATATTATACAGACAATATTGTGGTATAACATTTAAAATATTTAATTTAAAAATCAAACTATTTAATTTAACCAATTATTTTAAGTACCAAAACAAGATGGTGTGTGTGTAGCCGATAAATAATAAACTTTCTTAAAATGTGTAGATAGTTTGTATTGTTAATCACGAAGTTCTTTGCTGAAGCTATGAATTATTAAATGTATCTCGGAGAGGTTTTCTCATATTTTCTTTGGGGTTCCTTTTTACTATCAATAATGATGCTTTTTTTTGTCACATACCATCACGATTGCTTTTAGCAATTGTATACATATACGTTGTACTGAATAAATTTTTTTATACGTATCATACGATCCGCATATAATAATATATATTTTAATTATCATTATACTTAGATAATATATTTCTTCATTTATTTGTCCCTCGTAGCATAATTACAATTATTTTATAAATGAAATACTTACTATATAACAAAAGTATTCTCTCAAAAATTAATTTTTTGTTCTGTTATGGTTTGTGTTCTGTTCTGACTTGGTGTTGTCGATAATATTTTAATTCAAACTAGCTTTATTTGATTTGCTTTAGATATTTTTTTTTGATATTTTAGTTAACCAAATTACTAAATAAATTTCATTTTTAGTTGAAGGGTTTCTTATGTATATTTTTTATGTCTCAGTATTTCATAAAATAATTTTTGATTAGTAACTTAACTTTTTTTTGGTTTATTTGTTTCATTTTATTTACCCCAGAGTCAGCAGTACTGGAAGTTACTACTGCTGTTATTATTTTTGTGCTATAATAAATCTTTTTACTTTCATTATTTCATTTCTGTTTATCTCTTTTAAGTATTTAATTTTAATTTAAAATATATATAATATATATACATATGTTAAGTTATTTTTTTAAAAAATGTTTGAGACCAAAATGTTGTTTGTTGAAAATTATTAAAAAGGTGAAAACTCTCAAATGAAAAATTAATTTAGATTTTTGATACATGGCATTGCTCTGGGCCTGACCCTGATTAAACAGTGTTATGTGCTTGCTCGCTGAACTTTATATTTAAAAATTTAATAAGTGTAAAGAATGAGTATTCCTGCAGTTTAATGCACAGGGATCTTATAAAAAATAATTAAAGTAATTAATTAATATTTAATATGATAATCCGTGAGTTTTGGTTGGAAGCTTTGACCTTAAAGATTTCCTGAACTATATTGCAGGTAATTACATTATTTTTTGTATTTAAGGACTTCAAGATATGAAGAATCCAAATATGTAAAGATTTAAATATATTACATTTCCCTACTTATTAACAGTTACTTATTCGTAGATTTTGCAATAGAATGAATTTTTCAAAATTTAAACGTTTCTAGAATTTGAAAAGATTATTTATCACTTGAGTTAATAAAGCTTTGTAAAATTTTGAGTAGAACTTTTTGGTTGGATCCCATTTTACTGCTCATATTCATTTATCGGTCATATTGGAAATATAATTCAGAAAACAAATTGTTGATATATTCTGGCATCATATTTTCCCTTTGTCTCATCAAAGGTGTGTGTGTGAGTAAAATCGAATTTTATCAAAGTTTCCTCACTCCATTTTGAATCATTAACCCGGAAGAATGCGCACACTCAATACTAACGTTATTGGTCGCGCGGGATGACGGAGTAACTCCACTTCTTTTTTTTATAATTATCTTTATTGCACACAAGATAAAAATCGTAAATCCAATGAATAACTTAATTAAAAGAAGGTATACTTACCTACTTTTAAGGAGTTTTCAAATTTCTTTGATAATTTGAGAAAAAATCCAATAAAACTGAACTGAAATGTTTCAAATGTGCGTGATTTTAACAAAGGACACAAATCATAGACACTTTTAATTAACATTACACGAATGATATTTGCAGGCAAAATTATATATTTTGTTCAAGTGGTTTTAGTTTTATTGTCCTTTTTCTTGCTTGTGTCTTTTTGACAGGGCGCAATGTGTCTTGTGGTACATTTGTGGCTACATATATTTATTGATGGTGTTTTTTAGGTTACATTTAAAACTTTTCCTTTCAACTCAAACATTTCATGTACATCGCTTTTCTTTCTTTTTTTATGACTAATGTCCGTTATTTCATCAGGTTCTTCCCTTGCTGGACCAGTTTCTACTTCATCCAATAGAGATAATAGTTGGCCATTTCTTTTCTTTTTTATGTTCTATTCATTTACATTCATAAGCCATGAGTCGTACGACACAGCAATCAAAATTACTAAGTCGTTCACAGGGAAAAAAGTAGTTTGTTCATAGAAAATATTTTGAAACGAAGAAGGTCACGCTGTGAATTCAGTCATCCCAAGTACTACCTTAATACTGAAAAAGTGTTTGCCACTCTCAAAAAAGAGGAAGAAATGTGACAAATATATTTTAGTTCCCATGAAGACCGCCATATAAGAGGATACTGACTAAGTCACTGGTATCAGATGAACAGTTTTTACAGAATTAAAGATTTCATGGGCCTGGGGTGACTCTCTGTCTTGTTTGATCGCTCCCACTACAAGAATGATGCCAAGTGTTTCCAGTTGTATAGAGAATTACAAACATTATTAAGGGCGTCCCATATCTTTTTGTCTGTTGTACGTAGCTAATAATATACTGACCAGTACAGTTAAGATAAAAAGTCTATATTATTAACAAACTATTATTCTTTTTCATTAATGCAGTGATTGCATTACGATTTACAGTTGGGAAGCGATTAGCTGAAAAATTGTAAGCAAATTCCAATATCGATTATTGTAAAAAAATAATTAATCGAATCGAAAAGAATATTCTGACTAATTAAAATAATGACAATAAATAAACGCCTAAACACGATATCATGTGTGAATCAAACAATTTGTCCTAGAATAATTTTCTGAGCTGACTCGAGCCTTAATCTGCAGTGAAGCCATAACCTAATGATTTGATTCCTTCTTAAAAATGCGGGGGTGGTGAGGAGGATGAAAAAGAGGAGAAAGAGAAGAGTGAATCCGCAAAAAGAAGGTTAGCTCATTATCAGGGGATCTTGCGGCCGAGGAAGAGTGATGAGGCGAATCGTAATTACTCCGAATATTGGACCGCCGGCTCATTATGATCAAGGGTCGGCCATTCAGAACAGGGTCTCGCGGTGTAACGTCTGCGCCACAGATTTGGGTTAGCCACCGCACCCGAGAAAAAAAGAACATCCAAAAGCACCCTTTTCTACTTTTTTTTTCACTTTCCGAATTTGTAATAAAGCGACAGAAAAAATGGCGAGAAAAGATTTTAATCTTAATGTTCTTGAGCGGGGAAATTATTTTGAATCTGCTTAAAGCGCCTCTTTTCAGACAGATCGAATATGAGGTTTTTATCTCTGTGATTGATTATGGCGAATTTCTGTTCGAATTGAAATCTTATTGAATTAGTGATTTTTCTTTTGTTATAGATTGCTATTTGTATGAATCATGCTGAAAAAATTGTTTGGAATTTTTTTAAACTAGTGGTTTAAAATAATGTTTTCGTTTATTACTAATTAAAAATAATTTCTTTTTACGCAAGCATTCGCCGTTATTAAAAAATTCATGTAGTAATAATTAAAAGTTTAAACTTTTTTCGTCGAAAAGATATTAGTGCGTTATTGTTAGCATACTGTTAATTGCATTAATATAATTATTTACATTGACAGCATTACATATGGTGATTCATAAAGAAGTATACAATTTTAATGCTCTATGAATCAAGAACAATGTAAGATATTGCATGCTACTTGTAATAGAATTATAAGGTATTATTCTAAGTTTTGTTAGAGACAGTCACAAATGTTCGATGTGTGAAATTTTAGTAACACGAGACACAGCTAGCCAGTTATCCCGTTTCACTTAACCCTTTATCTACCGCATTATGATTTACTGCAGTTTTTTCATGCAATATTTTTTTTTTGAATCACTACATGGAAAATTAAGGGATATACATAAAAAAATGCCCAACTTGGGAAAATTTTATCCGTTAGAGTTAATTAATTAATTAAAGATATTCGACTGTAAAATTAATGATATACACTGTTCACTTAAAATTGTCAAATAGTTTTTTTTCTAATATCTTCCTTAACATACAAACAATTAAGACACTTACCTTTTGACATTAACTACTTTTTCGGAACAAAAATGCAAATCTTCGGAACCCGCTGAAAATGCAATTTCTGCTCTAAAACTATTCGCCCTCCCTGCTAAAATACTCATCATAGAACCGGTGCTGCTATATATCATGGAAAAGAGGATTTAAAAGAATATTCCTGCTAAGTATCGCCAGAGTATTCGTAAAAATGGTTATTCTATGTAATTTTAAAGTGAGTGGTACTTATAAGTACCGTCGGTAGATAAAGGGTTGTTGTTGTCGTTTCTTTCCCGAAGGGAAGGAATGAAAGTTGCCAGAGCCTGTGAGATAGGTTGGACTTCTTAACGATAGAGGGCGACACCACCTATATATATATATATATATATATATTTCCACTTCCACAATTTAGGCATGGAACTGCAGAAGAGGGATAAAGGGTTAAACGCGTGTTTCTGAATCAAGTCCACCAATAGTGGCTTGATACGTTGCTTCAGCTTCACTGCATCAACAGAAAAAGGAGGGATGAATACCTTGTCTCTTACGTACCTCCGCAGGAAGAAATCACAAGGTGTTAAGTCAGGACTTCTGAGTGCCCATTGAGTGAATGGCATTTTATAGTCCACATCTCATCCAATCCATCGTTAAGGGAGATGTCCTTCATCGAGGTAATCTCGCACGTGGACCAGCTAGTGTAGTGGTACACCATCCAATCAAAGAATGCAGTTATCAATGTCATCCTGCAACTGTAGCATCAACTAGAGAGTTAATACATAAAAAAAGTGACAGATTGCCTGTGAAAAAAGATGGGGCCAAACACTCTCTTTCTGGATACTGCACAGAATACATTTATCTTAGGAGAATTTTGCACCTATTGCATGGGGCTATTGCCTGCTTCACCTCCCTTAGAGGCAAGGCATAAACTTTAATATACCTTACGGTTCGCTGAAGTAGTGAGTGTTTTTGACAATTACTGCTTTACAGCATCAGTAAAATGTATACTTCTTTATGAATCACCCTGCATTTTTTGGGTATGTTTTAACTAGCCCGGTGAAAATTTCGTCAAGCAGCCCCTTTGGGCTATGACATACAAAATATGCACAAATGAAGGCTACTTACAGTTAGTTAGTTATTAATTTTACTAAATCGAAACTTCGGCTCATAGATCAACGCAGCCATTGTAGTGGAGTGGTAATGGTCGGGAGCACATTGTAGTTTAATCGCGGTTCGAGTCCAGATATCCTTAATGACACATTACTTAGCATAGATCAGTAGGTTTCAAACTATATTCCGCCGAACCCTGGGGTACCACAAGACATACCCAAGGGTTCCACGAGTCACAATAAAAAATCGAGAAGAAATAAATATGCATGCAAAATGGATTCATTTTCTTTTTAAAGTTTATATCGTTACAAGTATCTAAAGTTCATCTCCCCATTCATTAAAGCTGAATATTTTATTTTTATATAATATCTTTATTTTGCAACACTTTATAAACTTATATTATAACATAATAAAAAAATATTAAAACGGTTAATCTTTATATATGTACTTCCGATTGTGAATATTCTATTGTTTATTATCTAAGGCTCCATGAGATAATTTTATACTCGTTAGTTAGCACAATGTCTTGCAAAACTAAATAGTTTTCCAATGGAAAATGCACCTTCTTATATTTGTGGAAAACAAAAATAACGAAGGAAAGGGAACAACATAGCAACAGAGTTTATGTTAAAATCTAAATTTAAACAGGCACAGTTTCTAAATTTTAGGTTGCAAACTCACGAAAAATACAGAGGATTTCTTACACAGCAATAAACATTTTAATGCCATTCAAAACCTTGTGTTTAAATGAAATATATTTCTCAACGTAAGTGGCTACAGAAACAAAGTATAAAAACAAACTAAACTCATAGCGATTGCATTTAATTTCAATAAACCTAGACTTCGACAGTTAGTGTAAAAAATACTAGCATATATCGCAGTTACTAAATATAATGCATGGGTAGGTGGCACTTGAATCACAAATTAATATTATTAATGAGCGAATTATATTTAAAAATTAGATTAGAATTTTTCAATAATAAATGCAATACTTCTTTTAATTACCTTTACATTAAGTGCCGATAACATGTTGATCCACTTTAAATATTATTTTGAGATATATTTTTCGATATGTGTATGGATTAGCGTTTTACGAAGACACTTTCTAGTTCAAGGGTTTCCATCAAAGCACCTTCAAATTTCAGGGGTTCTGTGAGTTGAAAAAGTTTGAAGATCACTGGAACAGATGATACGCTTTAAATTCAGTGTAAAAATGTCTATCTGTAAAGGCCCTTTCACAGGAGTCAACTTGTGTCTTATATAACAGAAAGAGAAGACAATCGGGAGCTAGTTTTGAATATAAATCGCCTTCAGACAGTGCTTTGCAACTCCTTCAAGCACTCAGAAACATCACGTTCTATTACCCATTAATTGACTCAACTAAAGGGATATTGTGGAAAATATTCTCTTCACAGGCAGCTACTTGTATATTAAAAATGAAGAAAGCCTCTTATTGCTTGTACCGTCTCAATCATCGTATCGGTGACTTTGCCACTCTCCCCCCTACGATACTCCCTTTTCAGTTGGGGACTATTGCTCTAGAGAAGTTGTGGTGTTCTAAGTGATAGAAAATTTAAGTGGTGGATAATTTGTGTGGAAAATCAAAGAGTGTGGTGTCAGCTCTACTGTCATCCTCGTTGCTCGTTGTTGAAGTCCACTGCCAAAAATTTGAATAAAAAGAAATGATTATTTAGCTCGGAGAACAGAGCCTGATGAGAGTAGAGGGCCATTATCTATTCTTTTTGAAATTTGAATTAAATTCTAGAATCACAATGTTTCTTAAATGTAGAACAGGGATATTTCGAAATTGATTTTGTGTTGATCTAAAATTTAACGTAATTACCTAAGTAAAAATTTAGCCATTGAATGGGGTCAATGTTGGTGCTAGAATTATCTGAATTGTTATCAGAATATCGGTGGTAGAATTATCTCAATTGTTATCAGAATATTGGTGCTAGAATTGTAATCACGTGACGTTAGTTACTTATTAACCATAAGACTTTACACCCGGATTATCCACCACCGCAACTCCAACGCATATCAACAGGATGATTACCGTATCTCGACGTATCTAACCAGCCTTTCCAGTTCCAAATAGCTTTTGCTTGTCTGAGCAAACCATTTGCGTTCTCAATGTAGTCCTGATGTTAATTAATTGCTATTTTTGTGTTTCTCCTCATTATCTCCAATAAAATAAGATTGATTTGAAAAGTGTCACCATCATCTCTCTCTCTTTCAACAAGAGCAGTGCGAGCAGTTCTGCATTTCCTATCTTATATCGAGCAGACACACGGAACATGTTTATTTTTCCGTCGAACTCTCTAAAGAAGCAATTGAAAATACCTAACCCTCTTACTTGATTAAGTATAGAGTAATTGTTAATGAATATAGTACTTCTGTGTTTGAATGAACAGTTTAGATGTTATAGCTACGAATGTATTTGGAGCGTATTATTATATCGAATTCCAACAAAAGTAAATGAGTTTTTATTTGTATTCACAATACTGGATTTGGATTAAATTATGTACTAATGATGGAAAATCATATAATCTAGCGTCCTAATACAACAGATTTATCAACTAAGTGTCGATAATACTTTGATTAAACAGTGTATTTTAATATAAGAATTGATTTCCAAATTATATTGAAACACGAAGCACATATTGGGGTGCAGCTGTAAGTGCTCGCTGCATTCAAAATCTAATCACCAAAATTAAAAATCCTAACAAAACTCTTATAGCAAATAAAGTCTGGTAACATCTGTAAACTATAATTTGCAGGTGTGTAAAACTTTTATGAAACTTATCCACTCAATTCTTCCATGGATAAGTTATAGTATGAATGCTTAGAGAATTAAATTTCATTTTCATATGTTGGTGTCATGTTCTCGCAAGACTATTTCTTTTTTAAGAAGCAAGTCTATTCATGTGTATAATGTATGTTTTAAATATTTATTTCTGCTCAACTTAAAGAACCAATCAACACAGCTAATGCGCATTTTAGTTTTGAGTTGAGATTATCTGCTAATTGATTTTAAACATCCATTCCACACACGAGTGAGGACATAGTTCCAAGGCATATGCTCTTACTTGGGTTTATTTTTATTTGAAATCACATAGCTTGTTTTATCCCATTGTTTACGAATTCAATATATACTCCAATCTTCGAACGACAGCGGCCCGGAAGATATTTGAATGTGGGATCAAAAATAACCAATTAAACAGCTCTTTATATAAATATTAAACTTGGCGAGAAAATTGTAGATTTTAAACGAACGCATGTTGCACCGGGTCAACACGAGAGCTATTTGTAATTGATCTAGTACTCGGTCACAAGTATTTCTTTTAGAATCTTTTTCTTTTCAAGCATCAACTTAGTCTTTTCAGTAGGAGCATGTTTAACGCTTTATCTACTGCATTGTGATTGACTGCCATTTTTTTCGAGCAATATATTTTTTTTGTCGCTACATTGAAAATTAAGGGATATACATGAATAAAATACTCAACTTTGGGAAATTTAATTCGTTTGAGCTAATTAATTAAATTGGTGCGTTAAAGTACCGTCAGTATATAATAATTTACATAATACAAAATAATCATACGATTTTTTTTCAACGTAGTTTTAACTCTTAAAAATACCAAAAAATAAGGGAATGCTAATATTTTACAGCACAAAATATTTATTTTTGAAATTTATAAAATTCTTGAAATTTATTAACTTTTTACATATAAAAGCATGTTTTACACAGAAATTTGATTTGATAATAAAAGAAACAGTTTTTCTTTTCATTAATATATAAAAATACATTACACATTGTGGATTTTGAGTGTAGTTTCGATTGAATATCTCTTACATTATGGGTAGGAAATAATGTATTTTCTGAACATGAACTACTGCACCCTGGGTCTTGTTCAGTCTCTTGTTCGTCTCCTTAAGAATATAAAAAAATTCCTGCAGATTATTTGCTGGGATTTCTTCATCCGCAGACTGTTACTGCTTCACTGCTTTCAGATGGTAGGATTTGTAATAAATCCAAAACCTCTTGAAGGATAAGCCTCGTTTTTCCTCACAATTAAACGAACAAAAATAATTATAGCACCTGAAAACTTTCTATTATTGATCAATCACAGTTACACACAAAGAAATTATGTTAATTTATGAGTAAAGAATGGTGTTACGTAGATGGGGGTTCGAGGATTTTATGCAAAATCAGTCGTAAGTAACAAGGAAATTTTTTAAGAGCGAAGAGTATTTATAGTCAAAAATCTATCCTTGAAATACAGGATTCAACAGCAAAATTCACAGAATAAGTAACAGAAGGATTTCTCACCTTCAACAACACTCAGACACAATAAGCAGTGTCTAAAATACACGTATGTAAATGACTACTCACAAGCACAGTCGAGCTAATCAAATTCAAGGCAAGTCTACTAATCGCAAATCAAGACAATGCTCACTACTCGCTGGTTGAAATCCAGACTGACTGTTGTGGCGAGTATCGCTCTATTTATAGCCGGAGCCGAGATTTCTGGAAAGATGCGCTTGCGTCACAGATCCTGAAATTATTGGATTTTTCTACTAATTTCTAGAAGAATACAGAGAGTCCCGAACTCACCAACATGGTCGCCAAAGTCGTCGCCAACTTGGTCACCAAAACTGATGTCAACTTTGCTCTATCGCCAATATTTCGCCAAGTTCCCATTGAATCGCCATTTTCATGTAAGGAACGGCGTTGCTTGTGAATATTACAATTTTAACATGGAATAAATATAGCATAGAGTAATATAAAGGCATTGCACATCCGAATACAAATTATTTACATTATTTTATACAAAATTCGTAACACTAGATATTGCATTTAAATGTGGGGCCAAAAAAAAAGCAAACCTAGATTGAAATTTTAAAATTTTTTGAAAATTTTAAAAGTAAAATAATAAAAAATCGAAATAAATAAGTTAAACTAAAAAGAAATGCCAAAAAGGCATGACTTTACTACACTTCAGTAATATGACGCTGCAA